>PVJA010056696.1:0-10713 GCA_004027025.1 Myocastor coypus
TTTTTTTTTTTTTTTTTTTTTTTTTCCCCGATGGCTTTGGGCGACCCCTGTGTTTGGTCATTCAATCAGGTTGAGAACCGCTGAAACTGCCCTGGCAGAGGAAACTGAAATTACAAATAGTCTTGAGGTTTTACTCTGATTATATGGAGAGCACTAAGAAGCCCAATGTAATTTCAGTCAATAAACAAAGAGGGGTGGAAGAACTCTTGTACATAAGGACCAGAAAAACACTCATATTATCTTAGTGCCGTTTGACCCCCCTGCACAAACTAGTAAACAAGAAGTGAACAGAAAGTAATAAAACTGCAGCTACATGTACCAGAACACAGACCTCCAAGTGAGAATCGCTAGTTCTAGTCGATAACATAGAAGTACTGCCGACTCGAGTCAGGTCAAACTTACTGCTCTTAAATAGATATAAAAATATACATACGCAACGAATAGAAAGGTACACTAGCCATCTCTCAGAGAGCATTGGTCCCATTATTTACATTTCACTGAAATGAAATGTCTGAATATATGTAAACCTATTCGCATATTACAGGCCTGATATCTGTTTAGCTGATTAAGAGTGGTAGGTCTTAATGGTCTTTTAGCAGATGTCCCTTGATATTGAACCCTGAACATTTTATAAATATTACACTTTTTGTTTTAGCAAATTGCAAAGCACTGTGTTCTGAAATTATAAATTCACCACAAAATCAAGGTAACAAATGAATTAGCTCGGTGCTGCCTGTTGCTGACTGGAATCAAGTGTCTCAGATCTCGAGGCAGGCAGGTTCTATGAGCAGCAGCTCTTCTACAGAAACCACGCCTCTCTGCAGTTAACAGCTGCGTTTTCTATTATGATGTTGGATGTTTCTTTTAAGTAACTTTTATAATCAGTAACATTTCTCCATTGCACTGCTGTGAATAAGATAGATATTCTTTTATAAGAAGGGATTAGGAATGCTTCGCAGGTAGATGTCAAAAACACAAACTGAATGACTAAGTCTTGAGCTGTCTTGTGGAATACTTGCTCATAGTGTATGATTCTGAACACTTGTGATTTTGTAGTCACAAGCAAAGGCTGAATTAAAGAAATAATGTGAGATGTCATATGAATAATTTTGTATTGATTACATATTAACATGACAATATTTTGGAAAAATAGATTAAACACATTTCTATTGAAATTATACCTAATTCTTTTTAACTTTGGACACTAAAAATCTTATAGATGTGTCTCATATGCTAATTCTACTGAATAGTGATAAACTCAACTATCTAGAATATGTCACAAAGAGTGATGTTGTTTCCCTATTAGTACTCTATCATAAACTATATAAAAATCTATTGTAAATATCTGTTTATATATCCACTTCATCTGTTATTGAGTATTTAGAGGACACAGATAATGTCTCCTTTTTATCTCCTACATGTACTTAACTTAGCATTTGGTTATTAGAAATCTTCCATTTGTACATTGCTGATAAGAATATATTGCAGTACAGTGGCCTTGAAAGGCAATTTTAATATGTATCACAAAATTAGGAATGTTCCTTAACTAATTCTATTTTTAGGTGTCTATATGAAATAAACACATATTTGCCAGAAAGGATTGCATAGAGAAATATATTGTTTGGTATTGTGAATATAAAATTTTGCACATATATGAAAGTGTTAGAACAACTAATATATCCAGGAGTGTGAAAGATATATGTTTATTTTGTGAGATCCTATGTGAACCTAGTTACAACATTATGTAATATGTACAGTCACAGAAACATCACATGAAATTCCACTGATACGTGCTTATTTCTTGTTATGTATTCAATAATCTTAAACTTAAAGTCACTGGAAACATGAGAAGTCCTATGTACAAATTAAATGATGGAAAGTGTTAAACTTCTAGGTCAAAAACAAAGGGGCAGTTGCAAATAACTGCAGTATGGATCTTAGAGAAGAAATTAGAATGGAAAAGAAACTGAAAAGACAGGAGACATTTGCATTAAACTCTGGATTTATGGTATCATGCCAATGTCCATTTATTTTTTTTTCTTTCTAGCAATTTTACCATGCTTGTGTAAGATGTTAACATTCACAGAAGCTTAGTGACAGATATACTGGAATTCTGTGCTACATTTCCATCTTATCCATTGGTCTAAAATTACATGAAAATAAAAGGCCAGAAGGAGAGGTAAAAGACTGCTCTAGAGATGTACTAGTATGAACTCATAAGAGGCAACTGTGTTTTCCCCAAATCTACCCTCAGTGACTCCATGAAGGTGGCTGAAGTGGGCTACAGTGCATGTCTTTATATTCCTGGCAGCAACTGTTGCAAATCAGAGAGGACACAGTTGCCAGAAATCTGGTTATTTAGTAACACACGCTGATTGTCCTATATACGCTGGCATGGAAAGAGATTAGTGTGAAAGAGGGTGTAGTACAATGAATATCCTAACATTATGCATAAGTTGAAAGTATGCATCTAAGTGCAAGTGCATAAAGAGAGATGTGAAAAGGGGTACCCTAAATTATGGAGTGGGGATCTGAGGTAACTGATACTGTAATTTTTTCATATTGGTAGACACTTTTCTAATGATAATATATTCATGCATTATATCATTAAAGACTTCAAATTCCTTCTCTTTTATTGTTTGTTCCTGCCTATGATAGAGGGTTTTGAACATTTCTAATCATCATAATTGTTTAGCAACTAAATATGAATAATCCCAAAGCTCAGAATGTCAAATAAAATAGACCTTTCTTTAATTAGAAGGGATTGTGGATCCAAAAGAACTTCCACCAAACACTGCAGAAAACAGTGTGAAATCTCCTGGCTTAAGAATCATCCTCAAAATATTAAATAAGGAACAACAAAGTACTAGGAGCAATTCTTTTAGTACTTTAAATTTAGCAAACTATACTTACAGTGCTAGTTTCAAGAGGTAGGATTACTTGTTTCTTTTAGTATTTTTAAAACTTTCATACAAGTAATGTTTGTATTCATTTAGTAACAAAGTAAATAGGGCTTTGGTAAGAAATATACAAGTGGTGCTTGACATTGTAAGAATTTGAAGGAAAATGTATTTATTGTCTAATTCTACTAATTAATATTGTCTAATTAGTACTATTTGGAACGTTTGAAGTTTGTCTTAAAAAATAAAGTCTGATTAGTATTTGATGTTACGAGTTTCAAATCATTCCAAAATGAAAACAATGTGATATTTTAAACATTTTTTCCTGTTTTGTTAGTATTTTTCTTGTGCCAGGTCCCTTACAGTCTATGAAGTGCCACAGTTTTTGTACTTCACTTCCCAAACTTGTCATGGGTACAGAACGCCTATGTGGTCTACAGTCCTCTTCCTAAAAAATCACACCAGCATGTTCCCCTGATGATTTCAGGATTTCGATTAAATTTCTATGGGAAAGACTGATACTTTAGTGGCCAGCACGATACCAGGTGCTCCTTCAATGAGTATCGCTGCAAATATCAGTGTAAGTTACAGAAAGCAAGTCGTCATTTCATATTAAAATAAATCCCATTTTTATTACATTCAACATTACACTGCTATATAGCTATGCTACATAGCCTTTGATAAATTACCTTCACATCTCAGTTTTATCCTGGTAATAGCTAGATTACATGCAGGACCAATACCATTAGTTTTTAGTGAAGCTTTTCTCAAGAAGTAAATAAAGAATGTAATGCATGTCTATGGCACTTTACTTGTATCATAGTAATTTCATGGAAGTTTTCTCTTTTTTCCTAAGGTTATACATATTCTAAAGTATCACTCATATACTACAGCATTTACATAAATAAAACATACTTATATGTTCTTGAAAGCAATTCGAATGTAGTCAATATGATTTTGAAAGGCCTGTCAAATAGTTGTGAAAGTATGAGAAACTATTCTGTTGGTTATGGTAGAATTTCTTGGGGAAAAATGGACTTCACTAATTATATAAAAAGCAAAGGGAGAGAGAGAGAGAGAGAGAGAGAGAGAGAGAGAGAGAGAGAGAGAGAGAGAGAGAGAGAGAGAGAGAGAGAGAGAGAGATTTAAACAGTTTAAAAATAATTTTGCAGAGCACATTTTGCAAGTCTGCTAGAATGAACCAGTAAAATGACAATTAAGATTGAGGTACTACAATAGTAGCAATGAGAATATCTTTTCTTGTTTTGCTGCATGTTAAAATCACTGCTTTCCTTCCAAATGAAATGCATTATTCTCTGTTGCAACATACATTTTGGTCTTAGTATACTCTCAGTTGTATTCAATACCCAGTCTAGAAGAGATTCTATAAAAGCAATAAATCATTTTAATATCTCAGTTCTATATCATATTATCTTCAACTTTCATTTATTATGCATTTTGTATTTTCCATTCCAAGACTGCAACAATGTTTATAAACTACATGTCTATTTGGGCACCTTATCACAGTTTTAATATATGCTTTCCACTTGCTGTTGCATAACAAGCCCATCTGTGTAGTCTTTATCAGATAGACACAATTATTTAGAGGTTTCATCTCAAATCACAGCACTAGTAAGTGCTTCCTGTGATTCAAATCTTATTTACTTTTTCATTATTATTTGCTTTGTGGAGTCAAGAGGTATAAGCAGCCTCATGGTGGGTAAATTTTAAAAATCAGTTTAATGAATACTGCAGAAGAGCATTAATTATTCAACTATAAGCAGTTTTGATTCTGTCCTTTTCCATCTCACATTGGCTCAACTAATTTTATTTTGCCTTTTGTTATGATCCAAATCATATCACATCATCAGCATTGATAATGGAGTATCTTAGATCTCACAACTGGTTTTCTTTCTGAACTTTTGTCCATATTGGTAGAGATCTCTGGATTCCTTAAAAAAATCCAAATAAAACTAGTGACTATGGCGAGTAACAGACTACATAGTTCTATTCACTTCGTATTCACTTGTCTTTTACATATTTAAATTTTAAAAGTGAATATGTATTCATTAATTTATGTCTGCAACTCTGGTAGCCATTGCTTTGAGACTCACTTTCCTGATTAAGCATGATATAGTCATAGGCAGAGAAATGTGGCATGTATCTTTATGCAAACATTTAGGCACTGGAAATTTAAAATCATTTAAATTATCTGCATGTTCAAAATTAATATTTAAGAACACGGCTTAGGTGAGGGTGAAGGGCAAAAGACATTATAATATGAAAAGCAGACAAGAGGAGGAAAACTACTGAATCTTCTTAGCTGCATTTTAAGATTTAATAAGCCAGAGAAGTATAGAGAATGTATTATCAAAATGAACTTTATCTATGATTAAGGTCTTCAAACTCATTTTTTTTTTTGTGGGACTGGGCTTTGAACTCATGACCTTGCTCTTGCCAGGCAGGCACTTGTGCCACAGAGCTATCTCTCCAGCGCCCTTTGGTCCTCAAACTTTCATTAATGCAATTATTCCTTGTTGGTTATTACCACGTGTTAGACATAATCTTCGGTGCTCAGGATACAGGAATATCTGGTCACAGAAATCTTTACCCTCATGATTCCTGCACTGTGTCTAAAAGGGGACTAAAAATCCGCTTCATCTCTGTGTTTCTTATCCTCACCAAAATGTTCTTAATAATGACATCTCCAAAAAGTCATTATGAAGAGCAAATATGTTAGTCATATATGGTACCTTGAAAAATGCCTGGCACATATTAAGTGCCCAATCTATGTTAGCAGTTATTACTAAGTCTTGTTAATTTTTCTTTTAAACTAAACTTATTAAACTATCTTGGAAGTGAAGAAAGACAGAAAGTCATTTTCTGAATGAATCCTTTGCTTTTCTGCTCTAGATGAGATTGTACAGTTTTTTTTTTCTGCGAAGTATAATAGAGGTACTAAAATATCTGACGAAATGTCAGCTGCTGTCTTCATAAGCTGAATACCAGAGTTAAACTACTCTCATCAAATTTTGTAATTCCAAATTTAGAGCAGGCATTCTTTAAGCAAAAAATATTACTCTTTCCTCACCAATAGCTCCCAAAATTTCTCATTTACTTTTGTCCAGCACCATGATCATTGAAGGCTGAAATTTATAAAATTTAAATCCTCTAGTTAAAAGGGTCTCAAAATTAGAACATTCTGAACATGTCTAAAGTTGTCATAATTTCTTGGCATACACACTTTAGAGAGCTTAGCATAGAGCAATTAAATTCTCATTTTGAGAAGCATAATTGAGAATTTTCATATACAGTATGAAATGGATCCCAAGACAGTTTTAACTGTGGTAACCAGAACTCTAGTCTAAAATTTATCTGTGTAGAAAAGGGAATCTCTTTCTTATTTAATAATATAATGGTGTGTTTGAGGGTAAAATACTGCAGAGGGCTGAGAAACATATTGGAAACACTGAGGGAAGAACTTTAAAGTGAAAACATCTCGCAAATACTACCTTGGATTGGTGGTCAAGGTTAGCATCACCAGTGATAATATATGTTCTTGATATATGGTGATGATAGCATCTCTAAGTCTTCCTCACCAAAATACCAGAAAGTCCCATCTGCATGTAAGTTGACATCTTCAAAATGCAAATTGATGGATATTCTATAAAAAATGGACAATATTACTGAAAAATGTCTGAGTCATGAGTTTAGGGAATTGTTACAGAGGAAGAGAGACACAATAATGTAATGTTGCATCTCGGAATAGAAAATGAACTTTGAGGGAAAACTAGTAATATCCAAGTTCAGTTAATAGTGATTAACAATGTATCTTCATTAGTTGTGACAAATTTACCATGATGATACAGAATGTTAACAATGAAAGATATCAGGTAAGGCATTTATGGAAACTCCCTGTACTATCTTCCATATAAAATTTAAAATGTTCTATAATTAGTACATTATTTTAGCATGAGAATACCACAGAAAATTCATTTGGATCAATCTATTCATTTTAAGAAAGAGGACATGGAAGGATGACATTTTTACTCTATTTTCTCCTCAGTTTGAGTCTACTAAACCATGCTACTTTTGTTTCATTCAAACTCATAAGAGGATGTGATTCATATAGTCCATTCAATCACATCTACTGCTGAAGTAATTTGGCTGAAATATTGGGCTAATGAAGTCAATACTTTATGTTAAATTTTATGCCCAATAGTTAATCCTGTTTGAGAAAAAAAACCCTGCATTTTGCCACTGACTAATTATTTAAAGTAATTTTGATCAGTTATACCAGCTAGCTGCACAGGAAAGTAGTGAAAACTCTGTAAAAACCTCTCTAATTTGAAATACATGTATAGCAATAAAGTCACCTTTGTATAGGAAAGATTTAGTTATTTTACTGGATTACCAGGTCATATGCAATTGAAAAAGCATGTATTCCATTAGATTTACAAATTCTTCTCTTTATCCAAAATCAATTTTCCTAGCATTTTTGTTAAAACTGATTACTTCGTCATCCAAAATCTTGTCTTTTTTTGAAATGAATTCAAGCTGTCTTTCGAGTAATGGTAGGTGTTGAGAAGTTTATTCAACTTCATATGATGCCTGAGAATGTGTAATTTTTTCTTGATGTTATGTGAAATGTCAGCTTCTCGGTTTTCATTATTTTTATGACTTATAATTATAACTTTGATTATTATAGAATATTAAAATCTTTAATATATAACATTTCTTTATAAATCAATAAAAAATAGGTGCTCCCTATATTAGAAAGAGTTAAGTTATGAAGCGGTATTTCACAAAAGAGCATAAAATTAACAGTGACGACTTAAAAGTATTCAAACATAGCAGTGATTTAGTAATACAACCTAGGAGAGTAAAGATTTCATCAAGATGGTAGAATAGCAATTTCTAGTGCACCTTCCTTTACAGAACATAAATTTGAACAACGATGCAGGCTACAAATCCCTGCATAAGGGTTACAGAATTCAGTTGAGAGATCATAGCATCAAGATGGAGCGTTAATAAAAGTTGCAGTGAAGAATGTGAGAAGGACAATTTCACATTACCTGTACCAGCCTTTCTCTAAACCCATGCAATCATGCTGAGAGTTACTCTCAATGTGGAGAAAACAGAGGAAAGAAAGCTGCCAAATTCACCATGGAAAGATAAAACTTTTTCCAGGAAAATCTACTGCCAGACTGTCCACTATGTGCCCAGTATATAGGGCATCCAAGCAACGAGCCAGCCTACAAACCCCCTCAGATAATGCATACAGATCTCTGCAGAAGCAGACTAGTAAAAGGCTTTTCCTGTTCCAACTAGCCTGTGAAGATTGGAAGAGTTAGCAAAGCCACCAAAGGTCATGAATAATAGCGAAACATGAGACTCCCAAAGGAACAAAATAAAGCTTTTTTGTTTTCTTTTTGTTTTCAGAAAGGGTGTTGCTCTGTACTTCAAACTGGCCCTAAACTCACTATGTCAAGATGGCCTGAGCCCCACTAGTTTTCTTGCCTTAGCCTTCTCAATGCTGAGATTACAGACGTGTACCACTATGCTTGGTATAATAAAGCATGTTTAACCAATGCTAAAAGTGGAGACCTATAAGTTTCCTATCAAAGATTTGGAAATAATCATCTTAAAGAAATTCGGTGAGCAATAAAAGAAAAAACATAGAATCCAAAATCATCCATTTTGCTATAAATACCTCAAATTTATCCTTCTTTATAGTCAAGAAACATTCCATTATTCATAGCTATCACATTTTCTTTATCCAGTCATCTGTTGATGGGTATATAGGTTACTTTCATGACTGAGTTATTATGAATATTAATGCTAGTGAAATAAGCCAGGTACACAAACTTAAATATGGTATGGTATCTCTAATTTGAATAAGGTAAAATAGAAAGAGATTAATAAAGGATGGATACAAGAAGACAGGGAGTGGTTCTGTTCTAAATTAGAAGGGGTCCGAGAGACTAAGGGTGAGAGTTTAGGGAGAGTGGAAAAGGAAATAAATTTAATTAAGCTATGGCACATGCAGGAACCTAAGAACCTAAATGAATGTAAATATCATGTTCAATAATGTAAGGTAAAATGAAAAGATTCACAAGAATGAAAACAGGGAAAGAAGAATTAGAGGAGGAGGGAAGGAAGGGGAGTGATAGAAAAAAGTATTTTTAAGGAAACATTATGCACATATAATAAAATAATAAAACAGAAATTTTGGAGCTAAAAAACACAATGATTGATCTGAAATATTGCATCAGAGCTTTCAACGACCTATTTGTTCAAGCAGAAACACATGAGTTCAAAGATACCTTATTTGAAATTAGTGATGTGAACAAAGTTTCACAAAAGTATGAGTAAAGCCTATAGAAAGTGTGGGACAGCATAAATAAATTAATATCTGCATTGTGGAAGTTGTTGGAAATGCAAAGAATGAAGTAGGAATTGATTTAAAGAAATAATGACTAAAAACTTCCCAAATGTGTAGGAAATAACATCTAGGTAAATGAAGTCCAAATAACTTCCAAATAGATTAAACATAAAGATGTGTACTCCAAGCTATAATGGAATGCTGAGAAGTTCAAGAAAAAGAAAATTTTGAAAGCAGTAAAGAAAAGTGATTCATAATAGGAAGCTCCATAAAATTATCAGTGGTTTTTTCTCAGCAGAAACTTTCCAAGCAAGAGAATGCGGTATCCTACACTCAAAGTGCTTCAGAGAGAAAAACCTCTAAGCAGAATTATCATCAATGGGAAAGCTGTCCTTTAAAAAAGAAAGTGAAATAAAGACTTTCTCAGGCAAAGAAAATGTAAGGAAGTTGCTCACTAATGGATCTGCCTTACATGAAATTCTAAAGTGAGATTTTCAAGTTGAAGAGAAAGGATGCAAACAAACAATGGAAAATTAAAATAAATAAGTGAAAATATACAGGAAAAGAAAATTAACTGTCAAGGTAAGAATGTTGTAAAGGGGGCCCGGCAGGATGGCTCAGTGGTCTAAAGTGCCTGTTTAGGAAAACTTCAGTGACTGCAGGGACTGCGGTTCGATCCCCGGCACCACATGCTGCCAGGCTGAGTTGGCCATAAAAAAAAAAAAAAAAAAAAAAAAGAATACTGTAAAGATAAGAAAGTTAAATCAAAGAATTTCCATTTAGATCAAGTTGTGTTTGAGCTTAAGATTTGTACAAGCCTCATGGTAACTACAAAGGAATATCTTCCAATATGAAAATACCACATCTTTTTCAACCATTCTTCAAATGATGGGCATTTTGGTGGTATTTTTATACAATGGAATATTACTCATCTATAAAGAATGACAAGTTTGAAGACTTCATATATAAATGGATGTATGTTGAATATATACTCATTAGTGAAATAAAACAGACCTACATGTGTAAATATCGTATAGCCTCCCTAATATAAGAATTTTAGAGAAGAATATAAAAACTTAAGGGCATAACACAGCTGAATGTGTTATGGATTAAACAACGAAGTGACTGGAAGCAGATAAAAGAGGAAACATATCATGAGGAAAACCATGCACGTACACAGGATGAATAAGATGTTGGTCCTAAGAACCTTCAAAAGGTTCATCACACTGATCATAGCACCAGGTAACTCTAAAACTATGCTTGGAATGCATGTCACTCTCATCTTTTTGATGTGTACTACTCCCAATGTCAACTCAGTTACTGTTATAGTCTCTCTCAAGAATATCAGTTGAAGGTAAGAGACTGGGCCAAGTACCATAGGCTTGACAGGCTACAATTTTGTATTTCCTTGAATTTCCAAATATCTGT
>PVJA010056697.1:0-10713 GCA_004027025.1 Myocastor coypus
AAAATGGGCATCTGAGATGAAAACACACTTCTCAGAGAAAGAAATTCAGAAGACCTATAAATATATGAAGAAATGCTCCACATTACTAGCCATCCATGAAATGCAAATTAAAATAACATTGACATACTATCTCTCCCCAGAAAGAATGGCTACCATAAAGAAATCAACCAGCAACAAATGCTGGAGAGGCTGTGGGGAATTAGGAACCCTTCTCCACTTCTGGTAGGAATGCAGATTGGTGCAACAATTATGGAAAGCGTTGTGGAGGAAAAAATCTAGAACTGGAAATCCCATTCAATCCAGCTATCCCTCTACAGGGAATTTTCCAAGAAGAACTGAAAACATCATACCATAGTGATATCTGTGCACCTATGTTTATAGCAGCCCAATTTGTAATAGCCAAATCTTGGAAACAGCCAAAATGCCCATTATTTGAAGAATGGTTGAAAAAGATGTGGTGTTTTTATACAATGGACTATTATTCAGCTATAAAGAATGATAAACTGGAAGACTTCATATAAAAAATGGATGTATATTGAACATATACACATAAGTGAAATCAACCAGACCTACATGTGTAAATATCATAGTCTCCTTAGTGTAAGAACTCTAAAGAAGAAATAAAAATTGAAGGGCATAACATAGCTGGATGTGTTATGGATTAAACAATTAAGCGACTGGAAGCAGAAAAGAGATGAACCATAGCAGGAGCAAAACCATGCACTTACGTACATAGGATGAATCAGATATTGGTCCTAAGAACCTTAAAAAGTTTTTTTCACATTGGTGATAGCAACAAGCAACACTGAAACTATGCTTGGAATGCTTGTCATTCTGGTCTTTTAGATGTGTACTGCTTCTAATGTAAACTCAGTTACTGCTAACTCTCTCAAGTTAATGGTTGGTTAACAAAAAAGAAAAAAAACAAAAAAGGGTATTAATTGAGAGTAAGAAACTGGGCAAAATGCCACAGGCTTGACAGGCTACAATTTTGTAGATTCTTGGATTTCTAAATATCTGCGTAAAAATGCGTAACTGCTTTTATCACATTCTATAGGGATTTATTAGAATATCAATGTTTGGCAGAAAATACCAATTTTAAGCTAAGCCAAGGATGTTTGATATTCAGAAAGACAGTGATGTTAAACTCAATTACCTATGTTATAGATTAATAGTATCATGAAACTTCTCTGCTGGAGGGTTGAGAATGTAAGTTAACAGACCAAAAATTGGAGAAAAAGAAGGGCTGCGAGGATAGCCAACATTTTGGCCCTAGCCCCTCAAGGTCAGTGAGGACTCAGGACATAAGAGAACCTGTGCTATAACATCCTGTAACTCAGTGGTGTCCCAAATTTTCTGGTCAAGGAGATTAAGGGACCTCAGAAGAAAGGGATAAATGAAGTATAGTGGGTCTAAGGAGAGTTACCTAGAGAAAAAACATTCTCTCAGGGTTTCACAGAAAGCAAACTTATGAAGCAATGGCCGTGACTCATCTCGAAGGCTGACACTGATGACAGTTCTACAAAGCACTGTACATGATTCCAAAGTTAATCCTGAGGGGATTTGACCTTGGGAGATACAAAAGATGAATGTTTTGTTATACAGGTCTTGCCTTAACTTGCCCTTGATCACCCAGCGGAAAAGCCTAATTACGTGGCATAAAACGCAGAGCTAGATTAGTAAGAGGCTTAAATCAGCAGTCTCCAACATTGCCAGTTTCACCGGTAACCCAGTGCAATTATGAAACATTTGACTATGTATATAACTACTTCCTCTCAGTTCAAAGAGAATAAATTTTTTCTTTTTTTCTTTCCTTACCAATATCTATTAGAAAATGTATCATGTCCATACTCTGTGCTTTGTATAACTATAAGGAGGACAACAATATGCAATGTGTCAATTAAAAAGAGCCCATTTATTTTTAAAAACTGATTTGTCAAACTACATACATGAGCTGATGCACAACTGCCGAAGTGGCCCTGTAATAGACACCAATAGGCATTCACCACACAGTACCTGAAAAAAGCAGCTAAAGAAGGAGTCTGCTGAATAATTAATTTATAATTTCCCCTGAAATTCTCACTGAGTGGCTTAAGTTAGCATATAGAGAGTTAGGGACAGAGTCCCAACTATAATAACGGATGCCTCAGGGCTCCATTGAAAAACAGAATGAAATGGAAAACTGTTTCCCCTCTGCACAAGGGCAGCCTATCCTATTTACTTTTCCTTTGTGAAAACAGAAGCCATGTTTCTCTTTCCAAATGTTTCAGCATTCCTAATCAGAACGTGCAATGTGATAACCTGGATACTGTGCTTGTCCAGCAGTTTAATTTTCTTCACCTTCTGATTGTGATTCTTCTTTTGCATTTTGTAGCCACTCAACTGCTTTCTTCATCTTGTCAAGAAAAACACTTTTGCCTTTGGCAACATGTGCTTCCTTATACCATTAAAGTATTGCTTCTTCACTGAAAACATCAGCTTCATAAAAGAACCATGATCTTCTGAAAGGCTTACACGATGTAGATGTAATAATACTCCTGGATGCTGTAGAGGAGGATCAGCTCACACTGGTCTTGGGAGTTGAACACAGCCAGCAGGGGAGTGCAATTGCTACAGGTGCTTAAGAGCTTGCTTGGCAACAAGTCCTTCCTTGTCCCATTCCACAGCATTCATCGTCTAGGTCCACAGGAGTCCAATCACACCAGTTTCTGGGAGGTCATTCCTCTTCATCTCCTCTTTGACAAAGAGCACCACTTTCTGGATCCGTCATTCCTGAGACAGCTGCTCCTGGAGTTCCTTCTGCAGTTCCTTTTTGGTGTACAGGGACAGCTGGACTCTGTGGACATCATAAAGCCCTTGAAGCCATGTCAGTGAAATACGTAGCAAAATGATCTGCACTCTACCTGTTTAATAGGAAAGAGCTCAAGCAGGGTCTTGTCAAAGTTGGCTTTTCTCAAGGAAGAGGTAATGGAGTTGGAATCTTTTGCTGCCATCCAAGCTTTAAGAAGCATGATTGGAAATGAGACTGCAATGCCTTCTTGGACAACACTGTTGGTAAAAAGGCTGTGAGGATGGTGGCTGGAAGGTTCCTTTACCCAGCAAGATCCCAGACAACATGGTCAGGTCTTTGAGAAGGCCTTTTCATTTCACCTTCACATGCCTTTGTCAAATACTTACATCCTGACAAGTTTATGGACGCCCTGAGCATAGTTTTGAATGGTTTCATGATCTTCATTTACTGAAAACACAGTGATTGGTCCTCTTGGTCTTGTTATCATCCTCTATGAATGTTCCTCCAGTAGCCAGAATACTTCCAGCCACTAGGATGTCAAGGAATGTGCATGCATAATGACAGTAATTTAATGTTGAGCCTGTGTAGTCCAGAAATTTGGCTACAACTTCAAGGTCATCACCAGGTTCATTAAGCCCTTTGACAAATGTAGCCCTGTAGACTGTGAGTTTGAACTATTTTACATCCCTTTTCTGAGTTTTGAACCACTGATCTGTTAGCACTGGCTTCTGATGCTTATTCATAAAATTTAGAGAAGCAGAACACTGTAAGCTGATGGAAGCAATGGTGCATATGAAGAAAGGTGAGCTGGCCTTGGAGGAGAAAGAGCTGCTGGAGGTCATCAGGAAAGGTGGGGTGTGGAGTGGGGCTGCACATGCCCACCTGGTGTGTGTGGTGGGGAGTAGCCAGTTGGGCCCACTAGTTGGGCTTGGGGTGAAGTGCCTCTTGCTCTGGCTGGGACCACTTTCTTGGGTGGAACATGCTCTAGAGGAGAATGAAGTGTTGGCCTGGGCTTGGAATGGCTCCGGGGAGCCTCAGTTTCCTCGTATTTCTGCATGGCTGCTGGTGAGTACCCTGCACAAGCTTCAGGGCTCCACCTTGGGGGCCTCAGATTCCAAGGCCTGGTGTCACCAAGCTACCAGGGAGCGACTTAAAGACACTTTTGACTTTTGGAGGCCCCAGAACTGATCCCAGTGCATTGTGTTCCTGTTTCTGCCTTGCCCTGGTGTGGTGAGCATAGGAATTCTCTTTCAATTAACTTGGCAAGATAGTTTTGCAGGGTATATAAGATAAGGTTGGAAATAGGATGTTTTTCAGCACTTGAAATACTTGTAGTTATTTTTGACTTGAAGGTGTATGTTGAGAAGTTTGCAGTGATTCTGATGGACTTTCCTTTTAGGTGATCTGTTTCTTTTCTCTAGTATCTTCTAGTACTGTATTTTTGTTCTGAGTTTCTAGCATCTTGATTATTATACGCTTTTCTGTAGATTTATTTTGATTATGGCTAATTAGTGAGGCTATGTACCTCACTTACACTTATGTCAAATTCTCTTTCCGTGTTTGGGAAGTTTTCTGTCATTATCCGTGCACAGTCTTTTTATGTCATTTGTGCAGACTCCTGCTTTTGCATTGACTCTAGTCAATCCTGTGCTGTTCTTCTTTGTATCATCTTGCAAATATTTTTTTTTTTAGTCTCATTATTTTTAATAGCTCTTTCCTTTTGTGATCATAGTGACAATCCTGTATTATAGGTCTGATATTCTATCTTTACTTTCATTCATGTCGTTTTGAAAACTTTACATGGCATTTTTAATTTCTTGGGTATCTACTTGAGTCTGTTTCATGCATTCCATCATTTTCGTATGTGCCTCTTATTTCTTTTAATCTATGTCTGCTTTAGATGTGCAAAGTAAGTCCTTCATTATAAGTGTCACGTTCTTCCATGAGAGTATTTCTGTTCTAGTTTCCTTGATACCCTCATGTTTGTTTCTTTATTTCTGATGCCATTATTTTAGAAATTCAGATATCTGGTTTCCATTTTTCTTTGCCTCATTGGTCCCTGAATCTGTTCTGGGTGGACTGGAGGTTTGGAGTTCATTCTATGTCTTGTCATTTTCCATTTTTTAAAATTATTTTGTTCTCAGGGCCGGTGGGAGAGCTCAGCAGATTAAGCATTTGCTTAGGGAAACACAGGGGCCAGGGTATGGTTCCTGATCCCACCTGCTGTGCCAGCCCCTCTCTCGAGCATGCTGAGCTGGCGATGGAGACCGGGCTTGGTGGCATGCTCCTGTAATCCTAGCACTTGGGAGGTACAAGCAGGAGGATTGCTATGAATCAGTAGTGAGACCTTGTACAAAAAAGAAAAAAAAATCTTGTTCTCTGTGTTGATTTTTGTTAGTTTTTAAAAAACTGGTAGATAGATTTACCACCAGTTTCAAAGCCTCCCTAGGAATGGAATATTCTTTAGGGATGTGTTTTAAGTGTAAGAGTTCTTGATTTTTGTATCTGCCCCAAGATCCTATCTTAATTTATTAGGGGTTACATGACATGTTGATATCTATTTGTCTCAGCCCCCAGTCCTTTCATATTGGACTATGGTGATTATTTCCCTAGACCTTCTTAATGTTGTTATACAAGAAAGAGTACCTGATTACAGAAGGTATCACATCCCTGCTAAATTAATAAAATTAGCATGAGACTAAGAAGCAAGCATAGCTTAGAAGCTGGAAAACTGATAAATATTAATTTGATTCCTTTAACCATATGGAGCAAGATCTACATTTGTATAATAAAACAACATAAATTGGGAGCTTGGACTTCTTGTTGTAGAATGGTTTTACCCTGTGGTAGGGATATTGAATAAAACAGACTTAAAGAAGAAAGACGTAATAGAAGCCAGGCAGGAGGACAAAGGATGCTTGTGCAAGCTTTGGAAAACTAAGAGAAGAGGGAAGAGAGAAAGAATGGAGTACATAAAGGACTAACAAAGCTATCATTAAACTGAGAGAGATGATTGAGGAAAGGGGCAAGATGAATAGATTAGCACAGAAACATAGATTAAAAAACCCTAAAAACGGATGGAAAATGAAACAAAGCAGAAAAAGAAAGAAGAAAAATAATAAGTGAAATCCCTCTGGTGTGCACAGCGAGCCTGACACTAGTGGGGAATCCCCTCTATCCTTGCAGTAGAATATTAGTGCTAGACCTGAGGCGGGTCTTGGCCTCTCCCTGTAGGTGGCTAGGGTGAGACTATTCAGCATGTATTTTCTGTATGTCCCTTGGAGGTCTGCCCACTCCTCCTTAACCGGTTTGTTTCTGGGTCTCTCTTCCACTTGCTGTGTCACCCTCAGACAGCCAGGAGATGCTCCCTGTCATGTGCATAGTTGTCTCCTGCTGGTCCTTGCACAAGCTCCTGTGTTCCTCTTCCACTGGCAAACATTTGTCTTTTCAAGTCATTTGTTTCAGGGTTGGGTGGTGTGCTGTACTCCTGGCTGAACTTCTGCTCCTTCAGCTGCTCCCCAAGGCTCTTGAGTCCCAGCTCTATCTCCTTTCCTGAGAATGGGAGAGGTAACCTCCCTCCTTGATATGCCCAGTGCTCCTTAAGTCCTACTTCCTCAAGCTATGTGTAGCAGGAAGGGTGTGTGTGTGTGGGGGGGGGGCGTAGGGGGGGATTGTGTGATTGGCCCTGTGCTTTCACCAGTGTTTCTGTCTCCATAGGATACTGTAGGCTGACCCTCCGCTCCAGCCGGTTTCCATGGGGATAGTCTAGGATTGCTCAGTCCCACAGTGCAAGGACGCTCAATTCCACATCTCACCAGACAATGGTTGCAGGGCAGGAGGGGTTGTGCTGCTCTAGTTACCATGAGTCTCTGCATTCTCCAATCTCATTGTCCCTAGAGGCTGCAGCTTGTGCTGTGGTGCATGAAGGAAAAGAAAACAAAAAGAAAAAGTAAAATGAAAAAGAAAGAAAAGAAAAGGAAAAGAAAAAAAAGGTAAAAAAGATGGGGGCCGGGCAGGATGGCTCAGTCTAAAGCGCCTGCTTAGGAAAGCTTGGGCGGCTGCAGGGACCACGGTTTGATACCCAGAACTACATGCTGTGTCAGCCCTGCCCTCAGGGCAGGCTGAGCCAGCCATAAAATAAATAAACAAACAAAAGTTCTGAAACAAGAAAAAAAAAATTCTTTACAAAAAAAAGGTTAAAAAGAAAAGAAAAAGGGAAAGAAATGAAAAATCTGGCTGATCACACCAGGGAGGGAGCAGTACACTCACTCCTGTGTGTGTGCTGGTGGAATTTGCTGCCAGGCTGCAGGGGCTTCAGTTTGGAGGAAAGCAAGACACAGGGAGCCTCGTATCTCAAGTCTCTCCGTGTGGCTTAAATTAGCCACACTATTTTAGTTTTCTCTTTTTTCTTTTCTTCTTTTAAAACTTCCTAGTGTGGTGGTTCTTTTCTACTGGTAAGTCTGTTCTATTTGTGACTGGGCCTTTGGGAGCCTGTGGTCTGGCTGGATGTTTTCCTACATCTATCTATGCTTGATCTACAAGTCTCTTATTTCAGATTAATGTTGGGTTCAGCATGTATGTCCCTCTTGTTTTTCTAATTACCTGTGTCTTTAGTTGATTTTCTCTGAGTAGCTCTCAAGGTGGTTCTTCATCTACCCAGCCATGTGAGATAATTTTTGACATCTAAGAATTGTTTACTTTTATTTTTTATAATTAATGATTCAATTTTATGTATTTATTTATTCTTTATTTTATATATTTTTATTACTTAAATTTAACAATGGTTATATTATATATTTTCATCATCAGATCAGATTAGATTGATAGATATAGGTATATAAGATTGATCAAACAATTAAACATTAACACTTTCAATAAATGTTACTTTTTTTTTTCTTTTGCCCTTTGGTTTTTTTTTAAATTTTTTTTAACAGTTGACACATTGCATATTGTCCTCACAATAGTTCTACAGAGCACAGTGTGTGGGTATGACCCACCTTCCTATTGATGTTGCTATGAAAAAAGAAAAAAAAAAGGAAAAGAAAATTCTTCTCTTTGGACTAAGAGGAAGCAGATACATACACAGTCAAATTTCTGCAATTGCAGTGGGCCACCAGTGAAGCTTGCAATGCTGGAGGCTATTGATCCAAGCCTCCTACAGCTCATCTCATTAGTCTAGCTCTGCATTTCATGCATTGTAATTAAGCTTTTCTTTGCTGGGTGATTAAGGGCAAGTCAGAGCCAGACCTGTATAACAAAGCATTCATTTTATGTATCTTCCAAGGTCAAATCCCCTCAGGATTAAGTTTGGGACTATATACAGTACTTTGTAGAACTGTTGTTAGTGTCAGCCTTCGGGAGGAGTCAAGGCCATTGCTTGGCCAGTTTGCTTTCTGTGAAAGCCTGAGAGAATGTTTTACTCTGGGTGACTCTCCTTAGACGCACTATAGTTCATTT
Organism: Myocastor coypus; assembly: GCA_004027025.1. NCBI lineage: Eukaryota > Metazoa > Chordata > Mammalia > Rodentia > Myocastoridae > Myocastor > Myocastor coypus. Next base: position 8,249 of record PVJA010056697.1, read on the forward strand.
TACTTTTATTTTTTTAAAACAGAATACAAAGTGGTAAAAAAGGAAAGAAAATAAAAAAAACGTTAGAAACAATATAGAATTTCATTAAAATAAGGAATCTGACAATGGTTACAGTATTACATAATGTTGTCTTCAAATTAGTACCTTTCACAGTATCTATTGTACATTTCAGATTCTGTTTACTCTTTCAGGTTCTTACACTAGTGAGACAATATGATGATTTCATATACAGGTCTGATTTATCTCAGTGTGATCCATTTACCTATAAAATCCCTGAATTTATCTTTTTTATAGCTGGGTAATACTCCATTGTGTAAAATTACTATGTCTTTTTTATACACTCCTCAATTGATGGGCTTTTGGGTTATTTCCAAGATTTAGTTATGATAAATTGTGCTGCTATAAATATAGGAACACATACATCAGTATAATATGATTTCAATTCATTTGGAAAAATACCCAGGTGAGGAATATGTGGCTTCAATAGGACCTCTAATCCTAGCTTTTCAAAACATCTCCACACTGATTTCCACAGAAGTTATACCAGTCTGCTCTCCCACCAACAGTGGAGCAGGGCTTCTTCCCCCCACCCCCCGCCCCCAGTCTCTCCAGCATTTGTTATTGGTTGATTTTTTTTTCATTAAAATTGCCAGGCAATGACTTCTTGATGATATCCATTCCTTCTTGTGTGAGATGAAATCTCAGCATTGTTTTAATTTGCATCTCCTGAACTGCCTATGATACTGAACTTTTTTCATGTATTTATTTGCCATTTGTATGTTTTCACTTGTGAAGTATATATTCATCTCAAATTTTTGGTTGGGTCTTTGAATTTGAGAGGCCCTGATATTTTAAAATTCTTTACATGTTCTAGATAAAAGTCTTTGGTCTGAGGGACAATTGACTATATTTTCCCAATTTGTGGGTTTTATTTTTACTCTACTGGTGATTTCTTTTGATGTGCAGAAACTTTTTAAAAAAAGATGAAATCCCAATTATTGATTCATTGAAGCAGTGGAATCTTATGATATTTGACTCAGAACTGGATTTCTAAACCTTCAGGAATCTCCTGCATCTCAAATTGAGATAACTGGGAAGGTGTTGCTTCCTATTTCCTGTAAAATTTTGGTTTTGCTCATGAATTCTTTACTTACCTCTAGTCTTTAAGGTCTGTACATACTTTCTTCAACTGAAGATTTTGTGTTTGAGCTTCAATATTTAATTATTTCATCGAGTTTGTAGTTTTGTGCATGCTGATGGACAGGGATCTAATTTTAGCCATCAGCATGCTGGAAAGCCAGATTTTCCAGCACCATTTACTAAAGAGACTATCTTTTCTCCGATGAACATATTCGGCCACTTTGTCAAAGATAAGCAGGTTGAATGTGTTTGGAGTAGTGTCTGCATCTTCCAATCTGTTCCATTCATCCTCAGTTCTATTTTTTTTTTGCCAGTATCATTCTGACTTTCTTTTATTTTTTATATTTATATATTATATGTAATCTAATCTATAACATATTATATTACATAAAAGTGTATAATTATATAGTGTCATATGTATTATCATGAACAATCTAGTATATAATTATCATTACACATTATTATAATATACAATATAATATTTAACATATAATTAACACATTAATATATAATTATATATTAATATGCTATATAATTAATTATATAAATAGAACCCACATATTAATATTAATATATAACATTAGTATTATAACAATGTTAATGTGTCTATAATGCTATTTTATATGTGACATTTTATTATAGAAAATTATATGTAATAAAATAATATATTATATAATATAAAGCTTAGATAATCATAGTGATGATTTCTGTTTATACCTAAATGTTTTTCTTTTTTAATTTTTAAAAATTTTTGTTACTTTTAATAACAAACAACACTGAGACAGTTTCAAAAAGCATTAGCACAACCACAATAATTGATATAATGCATACGGTTGTCTTCATAGTAGTTGTTCAGAGTACAAGATGCAGACATGATAGCTTTTCTAAACACTACTGGTACAAATATTTCCTTTAATTAAAGTAAGAGAAAGTTGTATACATAGAGAAATATTCCATACTAGCAGTGGGTTATTGACAGAACTGGCAATGTTGGAAGTTGTTTTTTTTTTTAACAATGAAATTAGCATTTATTTCTTTTGAAAAACATCTCCCTTCTTTTTTTTTAATTTAATATTTTTATTGTTTAAATTTAACAATGGTTATATTACATATTTTCATCATCAGATCAGTTTACATTAATACATATAGGTATATAAGATTGATTAAACAATTAAACATTAACACTTTTAAATCAACATTACTTTTTTTTTCTTTTCCCCTTTCTTTTTTTTGAAAGTTGACATATTGGATATTGTCCTCACAATCGTTCTACAGAGTACAGTGTGTGGGCATGACCCACCTCCCTATTGATGTTGCTTAGAAAA
>PVJA010056698.1:0-10712 GCA_004027025.1 Myocastor coypus
TTTTTTTTTCTTTTTTTTTTTTTTTTTTTTTTTTTTTTTTTTTTTTTTTTTTGTGGGACCAGGGTTCGAACTCACGACCTTGCACTTGCCCAGCAGGCGCTTGTGCCTCGGAGCTATCTCCCCAGCCCCATTTCTTTCTTTCTTTCTGACAGGGACTCACTATGTTGTTCAGGCTGACCTTTAAGTTCACTGTATAGGGGCTAGAGTGATAGTTCCGTGGCACAAGTGCCTGCCTGGCAAGTGCAAGGTTATGAGTTTGAACTCTGGTCCCGAAAAAAAAAAAAAAAAAAAAAAATCAAATTCACTGTATAGACTAGGCAGGCCTTAAAGTTATTGTGATCCTCTTGTGTCAATCACCTGAATGCTAGGATTATAAGTGTGCCATCACACCTAATAACATCTGATATTTTAAGTGTGTGTGTGTGTGTGTGTGCGCGCCCATGTGTGCAGGGTCTTACTATGTAGCTCAGACGCATAGTGATCTGATTTCTGCCTCCCTCGTGGTGGTATTACAGGTATGCACCACCATTCCGAGACTCCATCACTGGCTCAGTGTGTCTGGTGGTGGGGCTGGGGCTGGCACAGTGTGCGGTGCCATGGATTGAATACTGGCCCCTGTTCTTACCTAAGCAGGCTCTTAGTCTGCTGAGCTATATCACTGGTCCCGACATCTGATATTTTAGAGGAAGCTTTCTTTCCCCTCTTCTCCCCTTCACTCTCTTTTCAAGTGGTGCACAACTGTAATTCCAGCACTCTGAGGCCAAGGTAGAAGGTTGCTGTGAGTTCAAGGCCAGCCTGAATAACATTAAGACCCTGTCTCAAAACAAGCAAAAATAAAATAAAATAGAAATATGTCTGTTGTTTTCCCGTATCTGCTTTTCTTCCTTTTTTCTTTCCTTCCTTGAAATAGGCCTTGCACATGTTAGGCAACTGCTTTTTTACAGAATTACACATTAGCCTCCTTAGGACCTTCCGTGTTACTGTGAATACACAATTACTGTCAATTTGTGGGATGGCAGTGGGAATACCCCTGGTGAGGTGGATTGGGGTGCCAGTGGGTGATGGCAGGGCTCAGCATCTGTGGGATGTTAGTGAGGTATCTGTAGCCACATGAAGTGGGAATGTGGAGGGTGGTGTCAGTGGATAACTGTGGGGCAGGGCATTCCTGGGCAGTGGTGAGGTACCTGTGGGTGAAGATGGTTGAGTAAATATTATAAGTAATAGACTGGGCATGCACGGAGCCTGAGAGATTATCCTCTGCTTTTTTTTCTGAGATTCTGAGCATAATTTGTTTGCGTGAGGAGGTTAAGTGGCTCAGTGTAGGGACTGCTGACACATTTCTTACCTTTCAGGTTGTTCTTTGTGGGATCCCGTGAGGGCCATCTCCCAGACCTCCTGTCCATGATCCACATTAAGCGTTTTACACCCATCCCTGCTTTACTGTTCAATGTAAGCACTGCTGTGGGAGGTCTGGGCAAGGCTGTCATTTATAGTCTTAACAGGAAGCTTGAGAAAGAGTCTACTATAAAAAGTAATTCATTGTGTTTCTTGTGGTGCTGGGGAGTAAACTAGGTCCTTGCGTGCTTGAGAAACACTCTACCCCCAAGCTACACTCACAGCACTTCTCCCTTGTTTCTGCAGAATTGAGTTTTTGTTTCAAATCCTTTTTGTTGATAATTTGGGATAGGGAAGAATTCCGTTTTTAAAGTTTAAACAAACTTATCTTTATCCCAGCACTGAGGTCCCTGACCTCTGTCCTCTAGAACTCCACTCCCCCATCCTGGGGGCAAGTTCTACCATAATCTTTCTCCTCAGAGCACACACATCTATTTTGCTATTCCAAATATCTAAAGCCCCAGGTGATGGGATGGATGGCTCTGGAGGAATTTCCTCCATTTGCACGCCCAGTTTGCAAGTCTTGAGGCACAGTAGGTTTCATGCTGAGGTTGGTGCATATAGGGCTGCCCTTGTTACAGTGTATCGGGAAGGGAGGCAATGAGGATAGAAGGGGAGAGTGGCTGAGTCTAAGGTTACTGTGAGGAAAGAACCTGGTGCCCAGGTACATTGGTAACTATGCTAATCTGCTGATGCCATGTCAGATCTAAGAGTGCAGCCTGGCACAGCCTGTTTTTTTTTTTTTTTTGTCTTTTTGAGACAGGGTCTTGCTATGCAGTTGAGGCTGGCCTTGAACTCACTTTTGTAGCCCAGGCTGGTCTCGAACTCGCACCAATCCTCCTGCCTCAGCCTCCCGAGTGCTAGGATTACAGGCGTGCGCCACCACGCCCGGCAGGCACAGTCTCTTTGGGTGGGCTGCTGGTGCAAGCACTTTTTCCTCTGTACTTCCCTGACAGTGCACCATGACACTCATCTACCTCATCGTGAAGGATGTTTTCCTGCTCATCAACTACTTCAGCTTCAGCTACTGGTTCTTTGTGGGCCTCTCTGTTGTTGGACAGCTTTACCTTCGTTGGAAGGAGCCTGAACGCACTCGGCCTCTCAAGGTTAGTTCTGTGCAGAGTAGGAGGGATAGGTCTTCTCAAGGGGTCTTCTTGCCCATGCTGTTTTTCCCCCTTGCCCTTAATATTTTATTCCTCCTCCATTTCAGCTGAGCCTTTTTTTCCCCATCGTGTTCTGCATGTGTTCCACGTTTCTGGTAATTGTGCCTCTCTTCAGTGATACCATCAGTTCTCTCATTGGCATCGGAATCGCCCTTTCTGGAGTTCCTGTCTACTTTCTGGGTATTTACCTGCCGGAGTCCCGGAGGCCACTCTTTGTTCGGAGAGTCCTGGGTGAGCTTCTCCTTGCCCTGTCACCCACCGGTCGTGTGCCCACAGAGGCTAACAACTTTCTTTGCTCTACTTAATTTTCTGGAACATGAGATCTGACTGCCACACTAAACTTTTTTTTTTTCCTTTTTGAGACAGGGTCTTACTATGCAGTTCAGGCTGGCCTTGAGCTCACTTTTGTAGCTCAGGCTGGTCTCAAACTCACACTAATCCTCCTGCCTCAGCCTCCCAAGTGCTGAGATTATAGGCATGTGCCACCACGCCAGCATCCCACCAGACTTTTTTTTTTGATTCTTCAGCTAACACAGAAGAGATGATTTATTGTACATGCTTTACACTCAGCCAAAAGCGAGAACAGAAGTAGTCCAGAATGCCAGAGGTCCAGGGCAAAAAAACAGGGGACTGCTTAGTTTGAACCCAGCTGATCTCTCTTTGAGGTGGTCTTGGCAATCAGATGGCAATGCAGTTCTAATCCATTGAGACGTTCTAGACAGCACGCAGTCCAAAGCTTGTTCCAGCCTTGTCAGCCTCCAGCATTCTTTACTTCTGTTCCTTTGGCCTTCATGGGTGTACAAACTATTTTACTTAGACCTCTGTCTCATCTTTCTTTTATACTTCAGTCTAAGCATTCGCTTCTTCCTCCACTTGGCTCTCATGGTGCAGAGCCATAAGAAGATGGCGTTACAGTCGAGACCCCACCAGACTTTTGATATTGACATGATCATGTTAGTTCTAACTTTTCTGTCCAGTTTTGCTGTCAAAGCACAACCTCCTCACAGAGTAATCTTGAGAAGATAAGCTGTCCTATCTCAGACACTCTGGGCATGGACTGGAGGACAGTGAGGCTTGGGAACAAGGGGCAAAACCAGGCTCAGGATGACCAAGACCCAGGTGGGGGGGGCACAGATGTGGTTTTAGCTTTCTGTGTTCAGGTTGGGATAATTACTAAATGTTCTTGCTATATCCTCTGTTTCTCTATTTTTATTCAGCTACTATCACCAGAGTCACCCAACAACTTTGCTTTTGTGTCCTGACTGAGCTAGATGTAACCGAAGAGACAAAGGTTGAGAGGAAAACTGACTAGAGGCCAGAGGTAACAACTCTCAAGATCTGGAAAGCTGGCCACTTGTGGGTTAGCCATCAAAGTCCAGATATCTGAATTAAAGGAGCTTGTTGACTCATTCTATAAGGGGGCTCAGGGCCAGTGCTCACTTATTGGTAAGCTACAGGAGGATACTCAGGGTTGGGGCCAGTCTGAGGTGGGGAGCTCACTCAGTATGGAGGGGAAGATGGGGAGCAGGGGAGTGGTAGTCTTTCTCCTGGTGGATGGGGGTGATCTTGACAAACACTTGGTAAGCTGCAGTGCTAGGCTGATGAAGAGGGCTGGTGATTCACAGCAGTTTGAAGCTTGAGCCAGGAGTCTGCAAAGTAGCTACTTTTTGGAAGTTTTCCTCTGATCAGGTCCACTCACTTGACTTACAATGCTACCATTTCTTTTACTGGCTCAAAATTCTTCCCTGATGGGGCCAGCAAGATGGCTCAGTGATCTAAAGCACCTGCTTAAGAAAGCTTAGGCAGCCTCAGGGACTACAGGTCGATCCCTGGCACCACATGCTGGTGCCAGTCCCACCCTCAGGGCAGGCTGTCCTCTGGAGATAGGGTGGTATGCCTTTGTTTTTGGGGAAGGATGAACAGCAGAGCTTTCTTAACCAATGTGGGAGCACATTGTGGGAGCAGTGTTTTTCTTATTTCTTTCTTGACTTTTGCCAGAGGAATTACCTGTCTTGCAACTTCACACTCCAGTGGTACACACAATAGGAGGAAATTGTTTTAGGGGCTCAACAGTGCCCACTGAAGGTCCCTCTTGACAAGGTTGATTTCTTGTTTGTGGGTCCCTATTCTTAGAGGCACAGGATCCAGCTGTGTACAGACTGTCCATCTTATTGAGAAGGTCCTGATTGAATTTGCCTGGATTGTATTTGTGCTTTTAAAGTCTTTAAGAAAGAAGGAAAGCTGCTGGCTCCAGAATAAGTTGGTGTTGGCCACCCAACCACACCATCTCTAGCTGGAACACTGGTGATTCAGTGGAGGCCATGGACCTCAAACAGGCTGAGGAAAACCTCACTGTCCAGCTGAGAAGCAGTACCTCTACAACTAAGTGGGCATGGTATGGCTGCCACCAAATTCAAATGCCTATATTCCACTATTTGTTAATCTGGAACACCAATTGTGCCCAAGATTAGTGTTCAGTGTAACAGGTTATGTTTAAAAGTTCACAGTACCCAAAACTGAGTCTTTCTGGCTCCAAACATGATTCTGACAATAGATATTATGCTGAATTTCACATAACCTGTTGAGTCTCATCTGCAAAGGTAAACTTTAAGATTTGTTTTAAAAAATCATATACCAATTACATCATTAGTATATAGATCAACATATTACTAGCACCTGACTCAGGTCCAGCCAGGACAGTTGAACAAATTTATGAGTCAGAACTCTGGTAACATGAGAAGTTAGATTTTTGTTCTCCTTGATAGTAACTTTCTGAGTTTCTGGTGTGAACACTGAATGCTATAATGTTCTGGAATTCAGGTGAATCACTTGGTCTTTCAGCTGTCAGTGAGTTGAAGAGCAACTCACTGACCCAAGTCACTAAGTACTTGTTCCTCTTTCTATGGGCAGACGTGAGTTAACAGCATCTCACTGATCCAAGCCATCAAATACTTGTTCCTCTCTGTATGGGCAAGTGTGAGGGACTGCTATGCAGTCCAAGCAAGCCCACCCTGGTGCTGGAAATACTTTCTTTGCTGAAAAACCATGCAGGCTGCATTCTCTCTTCTGACCCGAGTACCAGGCTTTGTTTATACTCCTAGCTGCTCTGTGAATTATGGGAGCAGTTTATTTCTCTTCTACTGGCCATCCCCTGCCAGATGCCTGTTGGGGCTGTAGTCTCAGGAAGAGCTTGGTACTTGCTGGACTTCTGTTTTCTCCCTGTGGTCATCAGTGAAAACTCTAGGAGGGCTGCTTCAACCTCATTTGGATACTCAGCTGACTGTAAGAGCGGAAGCAACTACTTTTGGTGCTCAAGCTGGGCCATCACCTCAGGCCAGAGCAGATTTGGCCTATATGGATTTTTCTCTCAAGAGCAGGTGGCAGTTGTGGCTTGTACAGAAATCATCTTGGGCCAGAAGAACCTGCTAGCTAAACACACTCTTTGGACAACTTGTCCTATGTTTTAGAACTGGTCAGTGGTGAACACAAGAACTATGAAGCAATCTCTTCACCTGACCATTCTTCACCAGACTGGCCTGTCACAGATAAGGGAGCAACTCTGGACATACATTTGCTCAATAAAGATTGAGGAGAACATGGTCACAGCTGCCTTTGGTTCAGGGTGTGCATCTATGAGAATGTAAGGGGGACATTCCTACTGTCACGGGTTTGGGATTTATATAGCAAATTCTTGCCTGATGACAAGTAATTTTATACAAAGGCTGACTTGCTTAATTTATATAAACATGATTCCTTCCTGAGCCAAGTTGGCACCCATCCCAGGACTCTTCTGGAGCCAATCCTTAAAGCAGAATGTTGGTTTTGAGGAGCCCTGACCCTGGCTATAGCATTCTCCTCAAATAACCAGCTAATCTCAGGAATTTGCTGCCCCCCAGTGGCTTCAATGATAGGAAAAACAAAGGCCTCACTACAGGTGCCCCAGTCCTTGCTTAGTGAGCCATGTCATCAGATGGAAACAACATTCTTTGCATCTGGGCTAGATAGACTTTTCCCATGAACTCTTGTGGGAGGAAAGCCAGATTTCTAAAGCACTCACCCCAAGCTTTACAGCAGAGTTAATTCCCACCAAGTCTTTGTCTCCTTAAGTCCTCCTGGTGTGTTAATCCCTTCTGCCGTGGTACAGTTTGTACTGTTTTTTGCTGGGCAGTTTATGAAGTTGTCAGCTGTTTAATTTTGGCAAAACTAATGAACATACAAATAGAAGTGGGCACATTTACAATGGCAGTGTTTTTTAATCTTTGGTTTCTTTTTTTATTTTTTATTATTTTATTTTATTATTATTATTTTTTCTTGTTTCAGAACTTTTGTTTGTGCTGGGTGTGATGGTGCATGCCTGTAATCTTAGCACCTGGGAGGCTGAAGCAGGAGGATCAGTGTGAGTTTGAGACCAACCTGGGCTACAAAAGTGAGCTCAAGGCCAGCCTGAACTGCATAGTGAGACCCTGTCTCAAAAAGCCAAAAAAACAAAACAAAACAAAAAAACAGAACTTTTGCTTGTTTATTTTTATGGCCGGCTCAGACTGCCCTGAGGGCTGGGCTGGTGTAGCATGTGGTGCCGGAGATAGAACCGCGGTCCCTGCAGCCGCCCGAGCTTTTCCTAAGCAGGCGCTTTAGACCACTGAGCCATCCTGCCGGGCCAATCTTTGGTTTCTATGCCTAAACAAAGAAATTACTATGACTAACATTAAACACTACGTTGTTGCCTATTACTGGCAATAATGAATTGTACCTTTGTACAAATCCTAACAGCTAGGAACTAATGTAGATAAAGGCTTGCAAAATGGAGATAAAATGAAAGAATGGGGGAAGGTCAGACAGATTAGTAGAGAATCTTTTTTTTTTTTCTTTTTGTCTTTTTGAGACAGGGTCTCACTATGCAGTTCAGGCTGGCTTTGAGCTCACTTTTGTAGCTCAGCCTGGTCTCGACATCGATCCTCCTGCCTCAGCCTCCCAAGTGCTGGGATTACAGGCATGTACCACCATGCCTGGCTGCTGAGAATCTTAAAGAGGTGGGAAGAAAGCACCTTCTTATGATAGAGACAAATTCTTAATGAGGAAATAGTATGCCTCAAAGGCTCTGTGTTGCAGGACCTGCCATATGCATGACGCAGAATTAAAATGAAATAAAAACTGGCCATGGTGGAAAATGCCTATAACTGTAGCACTCACAAGGCTGAGGCAGGAGTATAAGTTCAGGGCAAGCCTGAGGCTATATAGTGAGTTGAAGGTCAGCCTGAACAGAGATGTTGTCTCCACAAAAATCATAGGAATAAATTACTGTTTTTCAGTGTATTAATAAAATGAGAAAAATTGCAAATGTTAGCTATAGGTAGCTAATGGCAACTATTGCACAGTGTAGACATAAAGCAAAATGGGAACTCACAGCACAGCTAAGGTTTGGAAAGGAGTAGGGAAAGAATTTGCTGACTAGAGAGATACAAATTCTGGTACCAAAATAAGAACCCTGCATTCCTGTTTGAAACAACTGCAGATAGGAAATACTGGGGGTTAAAAACTGCATCTGTACCACACATGTACAGGTTTATTTTTTCTTGCCATTAATCCCTAAACAATACATATGTAACAACTGCACAGCATTTATATCATATTGAGTTTTGTAAGTAACCTGAAGAGGACAGTACATAGAGGATGTGAAAGGGTTATGTGAAAATACATCATGTTATACCAAGGACCTGAGAATCTGGATTTTGGTATTTACAAGAAGCCCTGGAACCGATAACCCATGGACACCAAGAAATGACTATAGTTTAATTTTGGTAAGTGCTGTGAACAGTAAACAGTTTCAAATAGAAAACCAAGTTGAGGATATGCATTCTTTTCCTTCCCTTACATCCTTACTAAAGTTAATTCTGAAACTTTTGCCACACTAACTGCCCCTCTTTTTTGTGAGGTGAGAGTATAATAGGAAAACACCTATGATTAAGATTTAAAGGTTTTAAGCCAGGCATAGTGGCAAATGCCTGCCATTCTAACACTTCTGAGGCTGAAGCAGAAGTATCAGCATGAGTTGGGAGGCCAAACTGGGTGGGATGCATGGCTGAGTTAAAGCACTGCCTAAAATACATAGCAAGACCCTGTCTAAAAAAAGTTTTCTGAAGGAATTGCTTGTTTCCATGTTGAAAAATTTTATTAAACAAAACAGCATACTTATGTGTACTGTTTCTTGGCACCACTGCCAAAACATGACAGGAATCTCTACACCATTATTAGAGTAAGAGGACAAGAGGCAAGATCACTGTTTATCTTTTCCTGCCCTAAAAGCTGTTATTGTCCATACTGCTGCTGTAAGGGACCAAGTAGCGCTCTCAAGTGCCCCTTATCAGAGGCTTTTATGGTGGCAGGCAATCTGGTAGTAAGGGAAAGCAGAATCTTACGGCTGATATAACTAAAACCTCTCCTGAAACCTTATGGCTTTGCCTTTCAACTAGAAAACCAGGAGCAATACCTCATGGAGGAAGTGAGAAGAACTTTCCATTTTACACTTTTTTTTTTTTTTCTTTTTTCTGGATTATACAGTCACTTAATTGACACCAAGAGGCCCTACTATGGAAAAGACTTACGCTATTAGTTTTTTTGTGTGCTGGGATGGTGCTGCTTGGCATGGTTTTTTTCTTCCTTCTCTTCAACTAGGAATCCCAAGAGCATGTCACCAGGCCACTTAACCCTAAGCAGAGACTTCTTGGGCCTGTGGTAGAACTTCATGGATAGTATAATAGCCTTCAGTCTGAATCTGGGTTATCATACCCAAATTCCTTCTGTACATCCAAAGGGTATTTGTGCCAAATCTGTTGCCTGCTGCCTCTTTCTTCTTCACTCAGGCTGTCATACTCATCCGAACCTAGAAGATACCAGCAATAACTCACTGTATGATTTTATAGACTATGGAAAAGCCCCTGTTCAAAAAGGTCTGTTTTTTTTGTTCTCTGTTTAAAAAATAGTTAATAAAGAAAATTTGAATACAGAACTTTTAATTTTCACAGTTTTATTAATAAGTCTTCATTTTAATAGTACACTTGGAACTTTCCTTTTTAAAGAATAACTACATTACAAAAGGACCCCAAACATTTCTTCCATCTACACAAAGTTAGTACTGCTGTTTTACGATTTCCCCTACAGGACTTTATTCCATTGTCTGAGCTCCTTTATTTTATACCCCTAGAAATGATTTTCATTAGCTACACTTAGAGGAATATAGCAGTCACCAGAGAAACTGGGGTGAGTGTGTTGCGCATGCCTGTGATTTCAGCACTCACCTGTAACCTCTGCACTCAGGAGGCCAAGCCAGAAGGATCTTGAAATCAGTGTGGGCTACAAAGTGAGCTCAAGGCTAGCATGAACTATATAGAGAATGTCTCAAAAAGACAAAAAACAGCCTGTAATCCCAGCACTTGGGAGGCTGAGGCAGGAGGATTGGTGCGAGTTCAAGACCAGCCTGGGCTACAAAAGTGAGCTCAAGGCCAGCCTCAACTGCATAGCAAGACTCTGTCTCAAAAAGACAAAAAAAAAAAAAAAAAAAAAAAAAAAAAAAAAAAAAAAAAAAAAAAAAAAAAAAAAAAAAAAAAAAAAGGCAAAAAACAAAAACAGCTGGACATGGTGACATATGCCTGTAATCCTAACACTTGGGAGGCTGAGGCATGGAGGATTCCTCACAAGGATTACTGTGAGTTTGAGGCCAGCCTGAACTACATAGAGACCTTATCTCAAAAGCCAGCTAGAAATACAATCTTGAGAGGTTAGATAAAACAGACTCATGAAAACTTTATTCCTACTCTACGGAGCCTCGAATTAAATTTCTCTCTTGGCAGGGTAGGGTTAATTTGGAATCAAACTCTGAACCTCACACTTGCCAGGCAGGTACTGCGCCACTGAGCTATATCCTGAGTTCTCTACCAATTTCTTTTTCTTTTTTTTTTAAATTTTATTTATTTATTTATTTTTCTTGTTTCAGAACCTTTGTTTGTTTATTCATTCATTTTTATGGCCGGCTCAGCCCGCCCCGAGGGCAGGGCTGGCGCAGCATGTGGTGCCGGGGATTGAACTGTGGTCCCTGCGGCCGCCCAAGCTTTCCCAAGCAGGCGCTTTAGACCACTGAGCCATCCTGCCAGGCCCCTC
>PVJA010056699.1:0-10677 GCA_004027025.1 Myocastor coypus
TCTTTCTTTCTTTCTTTTTTGCGGGACCAGGGTTTGAACTCATGATCTTGTGCTTGCCGGGCAGGCACTTTTGCCATGGAGCTATCTTCCTGGCCTTTTTTTTTTTTTTTTTTTTTTGTAGGGAGGGGTTTACAGGGATTCAGGGTCTCACTATGAGATTGAACTCATAGTGATCCGCCTGTTTACAGCTTCCCAAGAGCTGGGATGACAGGCTTGTACCACCACGCCCAGTCTCAGTTGCCCTCTCAGCATGCCCAAGAGGTGGGGCTAGCACAGTAGGCCCTTGCCCTGTGCCTACTTGCAGGTACATTAAACTACTGAGTTATTTGAAGGCAGCAAAATTCTTTTTTTGTCTTTTTGAGACAGCTCAGGCTGGCTTTGAGGTCACTTTCATAGCCCAGGCTGGTCTCAAGCTTGCACTTATCCCCTGCCTCAGTCTTCCAAGTGCTGAGATTATAGGCATGTGCCACCATGCCCGGCAAGGGCAGCAAAATTCTTCTTTTTTTTTTTTGTGGTGGGACCAGGGTTCGAACTCACGACCTTGCACTTGCCCAGCAGGCACTTGTGCCTCGGAGCTATCTCCCCAGCCCCTAGGGCAGCAAAATTCTGATTCACAGAAATAACTATGTTTTAATGACCTGCTTGCTGGCCCAAGACAGCTAAAACAGACAACACATGCACCTCATTCCACCTCCCAAGATGCACTAAAGGACATCAATTCAAATACAGAACTCTATCTGTGAGGGAGTCTGCAAAATATAGTTTTTACAAAAACAAATTTAACTTTTTTTGGGGGTACTAGGGATTGAACTTGGGATCTTGTGCTGTTAGGTGGGTGCTTACGCCACTGAGTTATATCCCTGGTCCCAATTTTAATTTTTGAAAAGCTTTTTAGGCTCTGCTATTCAAGAAAGAACACAAAAATAGAGAACACTTGCTAAAGGCCAGGGTGTGTATCTAGCACACGTAAGGCTGTGGTATCCCATGTATTTCTTTCCCTCTGTTAGCTCTGAGGCTCAAGGAAATGGCTAAAGTTTGGGGCTGAGGAAAGCAAGGGTTGTTTAAAAGCTCCGCACTGCAGAGCAGAGCTTGATCTGGGGATTTGGGCTGGGGTGTTGAGTCGGACATGGTTGTCAAGGACTGCATGGGTCTAGGGTGTGACAGTTTGCCCAAGGTGATAACTCTTCCTGGGTGAGACCTCATGTGAGATGCTGTCCAGGAAGTCCCACAGGGTGACGCAGAGAGGCAGGCGTAGGTCCGTGGTCACAGGCCGCAGGGCTGCTGTTCCCACAGGAAGGGAAGCAGAAGCCTGCTTCTGGGAAGAAGTGAGCCTGTGGGGGAAGGGGCTGCTCCATCCTGCCAGGGTGCCGGCTGCCAGCCCAGCCCTGGATGGGCTGGGTCGAAGGTCCTCAGGCCCTTGCCCTCTTAGCACACCCCAGCAGAATGTGTGGGAAGGTGGGGGCTGTGAGGGACTGGCTCTCCTAAGCTCCTTCCTTCCCTTCCATGTCTGTCCTCTTAGTTTTCTAGGACCTGGTGGCAGTGGTAGTAACTATGGAACACTTTTCAAGGAAATGTGAAACTTGGGACAAGTGTTTCCTCTTCCCAGGGACTTTTCTCTTCATCTTCTGCCTTGGAGACTCTGGCTAATTTTTTTAAGGGAGGAGGTACTTTCTTTGAGGTCCTGACTGACTGCTCTTGTCCTTTCCCCCTGGAAGTTCCCTAGTGATGCTGTCCATTTGCCTGGCTCCTTTCTAGGCTGATTAAGTCACTGTGCCTGCACAACCACAGTTTCTGGGAGTGTGGGAGACACTGCTATAATAGTATGGGTTATTCTATTCTGTTAGCACATGCAGCACCCACAAACCTCACGGTGGTACTCACTGTACCCCAGGGCCAGACCTGTTCCTTTCATGTTTTATCCAGTTTGAAGTTCACTTCTAAATATGGGTATAGTGTTAGGCATGGTGACACATACCTGTAATCCCAGCACTGGGGAGCCTGAGGCAGGAGAATCAACACCAAGTTTGAGGTCAGCCTGGGCTATGTATGTGTGTTTAAAACCAGCCTGCACCACATGGTGAAACTGTATCTCAAAAATAAAACAAAACAAAGCAAAGAAGAAAACCCAAAAGCAACCTAAAAGCAAAACTTACCAATGAATCAGCCAAACAAGCACATGAATATATCGGTATAGATGTGAAACTGTGGTAAGCATTCACTTGAAGATACAATTTTCTGCTTCCTAAATAATTGACATCTGACTAAATTATAGTACTGTTGACTGTGTGTTATAATATAATAAGCACGCAAAATATTCTAGGACAAGACCCAGTTCTTGTCATTGTACGAAGATGACTTCCAAAAGTTGCACTCTGTAACAGGAAGAAGAGAATGGGCTCCCCTTTGCTTTTCCCTCCCCGTCTTGCAGAGCAGCCAGGTTTTTACTCATATACTCTCTATAGGCTGCACTCTGTCCTTCTGAAGATCAGAAAACTTATGACTTAGAAGCAGCCAGATGTAATAGTACACGCCTGTCATCCCAGTGCTCAGAAGGCTGAGGCAGGAGGATCACTCTAAGTTTGAGGCCAACTTGGGCCTGCCTGTACTGCATAGTGAGACCCTGTGTCAAAAATGACAAAACAAATAAATAAAATTAAAAGAAGAAAAAGAAGAGGAAGAAGAACCATGAGCAAATCTAACACTTTGAAGGGTACATATAGCCTCTTCTCTCAGTGTGCTAAGTAGACAGGGGTGGGTGACCAGGGAGATGCCTCAGTATAATAAGCACCTGCTTGGCAAGCACAAGGTCCTGAGTTCAGTCCCTGGTGCTGGGGCGAGGGAGAGGGGCAGAGAGGAATAGTCAGGGGTTCTCATTTGGGCAACAGTGTCCATGTGGTGCGATGAGCCAGGGGTCCTTTCTTTTTATTAATCTACAGGTCAGAATTGAGGGAACCATTCCTTCCTAGCTTCCTCAAAGTCACAATGAATTGAGAGAGAGAATGTTCTTTGCTCAGTGATTTTTCTTGTTTCTTGTGTGGACAGCTAACTGGATCTTTTTTTTTTTTTTTTTTTTTTTTTTTTTTTTTTGCATTACCAGGGTTCAAACTCATGACGTTACACTTGCCAGGCAGGTGCTTGTGCCATGGAGATATTTCCCAGGTCCCTAACTGGATCTTTTAAATCCTCTCTATACATCAGGATGTTTTTATTAGGGACAATAAAAATGTCCATAGGTCCTTAGACCTGCTTTTAATGTAAACATGGCAGCTGACCATGGGTAAAGCCAGTGTGTTCAGGGCTACAGTTGCTGGATTCTCTTCAGGGAAGCCCTCTGCTGGGCACTGACACAGCAGCTGATATCTGCAGACAAGGCTGAAATGACAGAATGTGGCTAAGCTCTTAGACATCAGTAATAAGTGGTAGCTGGATTCTGTTTGGATTCAGAATAAACTCAGATTATTTGGGTAGAGAAGGTACCACAAATCTTTGTCCACCTGAGCCGAGGTGGCAGCTGGAGTTATACTGCTTATGTATGGAAAAGTGAGCAGGGGCTTGAAGGAGATCTTAGGAGGACGGGGCAGCCACAGAGAAGAAAAGAGTTCGTGATTGGTCAGTTGGTGGTAGACAGACCACGACCGGCGTTGTTTCAGCACACACTACAAGCATGCTGCAACTGTGTTCTGACATCTCCTGACCTCCCTTGTTCTCCAAGGGTCTGCTGTTGATACCCAGGCTGTGGGACTGAAGTGAAAAACTCAGTAGCTCTGGGGTGCACTGGCAAGTCAAGATGCTGCACAGCCAGAGGGGAGGTGTAGAATCTGAGGGTTAAGACAGTCTTTTGGTGGCTCACGCCTGTAATCCCAGCACTTGGGAGGCTGAGGCAGGAGGATCAATGTGAGTTTAAGACCAGCCTGGGCTATGGAAGTGAGCTCAAGGCCAGCCTGAGCTGCATAGCGAGACCCTGTCTCAAAAAGACAAAAAGAAAAAAAAAAAAAAAAAAAAAAAAAAAAAAAAAAAAAAAAAAAAAAAAAAAAAAAAAAAAGACAGGCTTTTGGAGCATGTGGGTTTCTACCCTCCACAGATTAGCTTTGAGACTTTGCCAACTCATCTGACCTCTCCGTATTTGTCACATGTAAAATAGAGAAAATGGTCTCACGGGGAGAGGCCAGGGTGCAGTGGAATGGCTTTGGCCTGGCAACAATAGCCAGCCTGGCATTGGTACGTGGGACAGCCTTCTGTCTCCATCAGCCGTGCTCATTTCAGTTTCTGCCCTGTTTGACCTCTCTTCAGGCTTTTATGCAGCTGGCTCCTTCCTCTCTTTCTCTCTCTTTCTTTTTTGGTACTAGGAATTGAACTCAGGACCTCATGCTTGCCAGGAAAGTGCAGTGCCACTGAGCGAAAGCCTGTCCACTCCTTTGGCATCAATGACACTTACTCTTTCCTTGTTCTTCCCATATGTCTCAGATTCCCTTGGTGTTTCCAGGGCCTGCTTTTTAGCCTACGTCTCTTTTCCACGTGGATAATCTTTCCTGCTTTCGCATCCTTTCTTGTCCAACCCTGGGTGGATGACTACTAGTCTGCAGCCCTGGTCCAAACCCCTGTTTTCCTGCATCCAATGGCTAAGGGATGGGAGCACTTGGCTGTCCCTAAAACATTTCAAGCCCAACCCATATAAAATAGGAGCAGTCTTTCTCCCTCCAGTCTACTTGTCCCCCAGTGCTTCTATCCGGCATCAGCTTCCTGCCCAAATGTGACACTAGGGAGTTGACCCGCACTGGCCCATTGGCCTGTGCATTGTGTCAGCTGCAGTCTGGCCACATCTACCTTCTCAGTGGGTTCCTTCTCTGCCATGTGTTATCACGTCTGGCTTGAGATTGCCTTTGACGTGTCTGCCCACTGTGAGGTCTCTCTTGGTCTTCACTGAGAATGTCACACTCCTCAGTCCTGATGGGTTACAAGTTACAAAACCCTTTCTGACTTTTTCTACTTTACAACTCTTGTAGCTGAATCTCCAACCCCTGCAATCTCCCAGCAGTTCTCTTACCCGTTTTTTTGTTGGGCTTTGCCCCAGTGCAGTGCCCTTGCATAAGCCTTCCTATTTAATGGATGCCAGGTTCTCTGGAAGGAGAGTGTACAGAATGCACTGCATCGTGCTAAACCTTTACATGGTGTCTCCTTCCCCCACCCCACAAGACAGATAGGACACTCTCCTCCTCGGCCTGGGCCACCCTTTCCCTCTAGCTTCTGCGCTCATCCCTCCCGCCCTGCAGGTGGCTGGCTGCCGGCTGGCTGAGCTGGGTGGCTGCCCGCGCGCCTGCGCCCTCTGCCGCTCGGCTCAGCTCCGGGCGCGCTCTGTGCGCGCGTGTGTGGGGAGGCTCGCGAGGCAGCACCGGCTAGGGAAGAGTTCAGCCTAAGTCGCAGCCTCATTCGTTGCATCTGGAGGCCGGGGTGGTCGCCTCCGCCCGTGGCTCCCAACAATTCCGCACCTGCAGTCCCCGCCTCCCGCCACTCGGTGCTCAGCCCGGCGGCCGTAGCTTCGCTAGTGAGTAGCCGGGCAGCACGGCGAGCCATCTCCGCAGCCCTGCCTCCCCGCGGCGGCGCTCGTGTGAGTGTGTGCGCGTGGATGTGCGTGTGAGTGCGCGCGCACGGCTGTCCCCGGAGCCCTGGCGCGCTCGGGGAAGCTCTCCTCCTCCGTTTCGCGGTAACCCCGAGTCTGCGCTGCGCCAGGGCTGCCAGCCGGGCGGGGGCTCAGACGCCGGGATTCCCCGCAAGGGCGCCCGGGAGAACCGCGGCGGGGACGCTCGGGCTCGCGTGCGGCAGGCAGGCCGGGACCTGGGAACTGGCCTGGCCCAGCACAGGCGAGGGGATGCCGGGCGCTCGCCCCTGGCCGCCTGGCCTCGCGCGTTCCCCCGCAGCCTTCATTCTTTCTTTTCCTGGGCAGCAACACAAAAGCGCGCCGCGAGATGAAGCCCAAGAGGCGAAGCGTGGCTCGCTCCCACTTGGTGTGTATAGCCCCAGGCGAGGAGTGAAGTGGGGATCCCCGAGACAGGGGACCCGGGCTTAACCAAGGCCGCTGTGTTTGGCTTGTTAATGCCCAGCTGAGTGCTGGATCCTGTGAGCGGTTCCAACATATACACGATGGTGTGTGTGTGTGTGTGTGTGTGTGTGTGTGTGTGTGTGTGTGTGTGTCTGCGCACGCGCCCCCTGGGCCCACGTTCGCGGGGTGCGCTCTGTCCAGGGCTCACCTCCCAGTCGGCTGGCGAGCGCGGAGCGGGGGCTCCTTGCGCCTTGAGCGGTGACTACGTGCCAGCAGCGGCTCTTTGTTTGATTGTGACTTCCCTAGCTCATCAGCAAGGCAAATTGATTTTCAGTTTCACTTGTAACTTAGTGTGGGCCATAGCCTCGGATGCCCCCGATGTGAGTAACTGAATCGTTCTTTCGGGCGAGGGGGGGGGCTATTTTTAGTTCTGGGAATAAAGCGGCAAGCGCCGTGACCTTTTTGCTGTTGCCTTTGGCTTTCAATAGGTGTCTGATGAGCAGATGCCCAGCTAGTCGCGCACACGTGCCAGCACTCAAGGGTGCACACACATTTCTACACTGTAGTTTTTTTTTTTTTTTTTTTCTTTTTTTAATTGCGAATGCATTGTGTTTGTAAAAAAACCAAAACTTTCCTTTGTTCTTTTGGGCATTTTCTATTTTGGGCAATGGAGTAGGAGGACGAAAAGGTTGCAATTAGTTCACTGGAAGAAAAGACAGAGCCTCTGAGTCAGAGCTGCCAGGTTGATAATTATTAACATATAAAAGCTAATATACCGTTTAAGGCAGCAGGGGCGGGGCGGGGGCAGGTCCGCGGCAGACAATGGGTAGCGTCTCCGAGACCGCCCGCTGCGTATTGTTCTGGGACTTGAGGCTGCCGCCAGCTGCCAGTCCAACCTTCCGGGCTGCGTCCCACTCGAGACTGTTGGGGTCGCCTCGTGCTGGCCCCCGCCGCCCCTCACTGACCGTGCTCCCTCTGCTTTGCAGGTTCGCAGCTTTGAGTGGAGGGTGTCGCGAGCTCGGGTGGCCGGGCCCGGGGCCGCCACCCCCACCCCCGTGGCAGCTGGCGGGGATGCTGTGCCGACCGCTGCACTAGGCGCCCCTACGCTGGCCCAGGGCCGTTGGCCGAGCGGCGGCGGGGATGCACCCCGGACTCTTAAAGCGTCTGTCGCGAGCTACCGGCCGGAGGTGGACGCCGAGCAGGGCTCCTTGCTGGACCCCGGGCGGCGCACAGCTGCCAGGCTGTTCCGGGCGCCTCTCCACTTGTGAGGATGCTCGGTCGCATGGCTCTGCCCAGCCCAGCTCCGCTCCCAAGTGGGCACGACTGAGGATTCGGCATCGGTTCTGGTGTCGGTGGATGAAGCGTCGGAGCCCGGCTGTGGGATCGGAGGGCGAATCTGAATGCTAGGAGCCATGGACGCACGTCCTGGGCCGCAGCCTCCCGGCGCAGAGCGGCGGGATGCGCGTGCGGCGGCCGGAGCTGGCCCCGAGGAGGGTGAGCCCGGGACCTCTAGGTCCAAGAGTTTTCCTGCCCTGAACAGCGCCTCCTGCGGACCAGGTCGCAGCCCTGCGGGTGTGCACTGCGAGCCTGCCTTGGGCTGCTCGGATTCCGCGGGCCTCCCGGAGCCAACGCCAGATCAGAGCTCGGAGGCCCCCAGCGCCTGTGCCCAGTCGCCGTCGGAGGGGACGGCAGGGCCCGCGGACGGCAGCCCAGGGCCGGACCTCACCCAGGCGCCGCTGGCCGCGCTCCAGGAGAGAAAGCGCCTCCACGTGGTCCTCGCTGATTCCCGCTGCTTCCTGGTCTGCATGTGCTTCCTGACGTTCATCCAGGCGCTGATGGTCTCCGGCTACCTGAGCAGCGTCATCACCACCATCGAGAGGCGCTACAGTCTGAAGAGCTCCGAGTCTGGGCTGCTGGTCAGCTGCTTTGACATCGGGAACCTGGCGGTGGTGGTGTTCGTCAGCTACTTCGGTGGGCGCGGCCGGCGGCCTCTGTGGCTGGCCACTGGTGGGCTTCTCATCGCGGTGGGGGCCGCGCTCTTCGCCCTGCCTCACTTTATCTCCCCACCCTACCAGATCCAGGAGGTGACCGCCTCGGCCGCCAATGATGGCCTGTGTCAGAGTGGCAACGCCACCATCCCTTCGGAGCCTCCTCCTTGTCCTAAGGACTCGGGAGGGAACAGTCACTGGGTCTATGTGGCTTTATTCATTTGTGCACAGATTCTTATTGGAATGGGCTCCACACCTATTTACACTCTGGGACCAACCTACTTAGACGATAATGTTAAGAAAGAGAATGCATCCTTGTACCTAGGTAAGAATTTCCTCTTCTCTCATACATGTTTGGCTCATACTGAAAGTTACTTTCCTTCCAAAAATCAAAAGGGAGACCGGAGAAGTACCTCAGGAGCATAAGCGCCTGCCTGGCAAGTGCAAGGACAGGAGTTCAATTTCCTGTTAAAAAAAAATGTAAAAAAAAAGGTATTATTATTATTATTATTATTATTATTATTTGTCTTTTTGAGACAGGGTCTCGCTATGCAGCTCAGGCTGTCCTTGAGCTCATTTTTGTAACCCAGGCTGGTCTCGAACTTACACTGATCCTCTTGCCTCAGCCTCCCAAGTGCTGGAATTACAGGTGTGTGCCACCACACTCGGCTTATTTTATGTTTTAAATATATTATTGATTAAGGTTCATGTTTTATGTTATGTTTTAGCTTTGATGTGGTGTGCTTTGGGGTTGAGGGAGAATCACCTAGTTCAGAGTTTTTGGGATGCATTTTGGGACTCACATTTGTGTTTTCCTAGATGATATAGATTTGAAACTCTGGGCTAATGTGTCTCTCTCTTGCTGGCTATCTTTGGAAAAGTTCTACTTTACCAACTTTATTTTCTAGTAGCTGCCCATCCTTAGACAGATTCAGGAAGGGAGAAGTAAAAGTGTGTGAAGTTTTGAAGTCTTAGCTGCTTTTGCCTACTACTGCCTTTCCTTCTTGTCTCCCACAGAGGTTGTAGATTTTTTTTTTTTTTTTTTCTGGAACTGGGGATTGAACTTAAAGTTGCCAGGGAGGCACTTTTGTCCCTGAGCTATCTCCCTGGCCCCTCCAACAGACGCAATGGTAACTGGATTCCATAAATTATTACTTGCATATTGGTATTCCATTTGGTATCACCTGCCTTGTGTTTATTTATTTATTTATTTATTTTTGTCTTTTTGTGACAGGGTCTTGTTATGCAGTTCAGGTTGGTCTTGAACTCACTTTTGTAGCCCAGGCTGATCTTGAACTTGCACTGATCCTCCTGCCTCAGCTTCCCAAGTGCTGTGATAACAGGTGTGCACCACCACACCCAGTTCACCTGCCTTGCTTTTAAAAATACTAACAGAACCCTGAAAGGTCAGATGACTAGCTTCTCTTTGGGGCAGAAGCAACATCACTTGTTTGTAAGGTTACCCAAGGCTGTTTTGACTATGATCTGATGATCCTTAGTGACATGAACTTGAGAAAATTATGTCTTCTGAAGATCAGAGGCTCTGGAGTTTGGAGTGTTGACTTGTACAAAGTGATACTAGTACACAGAATGCTTGGCTTAAGTATAGGCTGCTCAGGTGAGGCCAGACAATTAGGGTTAGGAGAAGGGCTTTTTATTTTTAATTTTTTAATTTATTGGATATAGGGTCTTGCCACACAGCTCAGACTGGTAGTGATCCTCCTCCTGTCTCAGCCTCCCCAGTGCTGGGATTACAGGTGTGCACCACCACACCTGGTTTTGGGCTGGCACAGCATATGGTACCAGGGATCGATCTTGAGTCCTTGCATTTGTCAGGCAGGTGCTTGGACTGCTGAGCTATCTCCCCAGCCCAGGGGTAGTTTTCTTCCTAAAAATAAATTTGTGTGTAACCTTCCTATAGTAGCAGCACCCTGAACACTGAGCTTTTAAATTTTTTGTCTTTTTGAGACAGGGTCTCCCAATGCAGTTCAGTCTGGCCTTGAGCTCACTTTTGTAGCTCGGGCTGGTCGTGAACTCACATCAGTCCTCCTGCCTCAGCCTCCCAAGTGCTGGGATTACAGGTGTGTACCACTGGCTATCAATATGGAACTTTAAAAAAAAAAAATTTATTCTTAATTTTATTTTTTTCTTGTTTCAGAACTTTTTTGTTTGTTTGTTTATTTATTTATTTTTATGGCTGGCTCAGCCTGCCCTGAGGGCAGGGCTGGAGCAGCATGTGGTGCTGGGGATCGAACCACGGTCCCTGCAGTCGCCTAAGCTTTCCTAAGCAGGCGCTTTAGACCACTGAGCCATCCTGCCGGGCCCCTCAATATGGAACTTTTAAGGGATGGATTTAAGCCCCATTATCTGTCACAGTAGATACCTTTCTGTTTCGCTATTAGAGTTCAACTAAAGCTGGATAAAGGATTTATTTTTAATTTAATTTTTTTTTCTTGTTTCAAAACTTTTGTTTGTTTATTTATTTTTATGGCTGGCTCAGCCTGCCCTGAAGGCAGGGCTGGCACAGCATGTGGTGCCGGGGATCGAACCATGGTCCCTGAAGCTGCCTGCAGGTGCTTTAGACCACTGAGCCATCCTGCTGGGCCCTGGATAAAGGATTCTTCTTCTTCTTTTTTTTTTTTTTTTTTTTTT
>PVJA010056700.1:0-10721 GCA_004027025.1 Myocastor coypus
AGGGTACACAGAGCCTGACCTGGGTGCACACACGCAGAGTACAGAGCCTGACCTGGATGTACACACACAGGGTGCACAGAGCCTGACCTGGGTGCACACATGCAGGGTACACAGAGCCTGACCTGGGTGCACACACGCAGAGTACAGAGCCTGACCTGGATGCACACACACAGGGTGCACAGAGCCTGACCTGGGTGCATATACATGGAGTATACACACATGGGGTGTACAGAGCCTGACCCTGGTACATGCACACAAGGTACAGAGAGCCTGACCTGGGTGCATACACACGGGGTGCCCAGAGCCTGACGCAGCTTCACACAGAGGGTGCACAGAACGTCCCATACATACCACAAGTACACAGGGAATCCGACCAGAGTGCATGCATACACAAGGCATCGCCCTTCCTCAGGCTGGTGGGGCGGCCTTCAGAGGTACTTACCCTGTTGTGTATGGGATGTTTATGCCTCCTAGATTAATACTTTCACATCCAACAATGAACAGAGTTGAAAAACACAGTAGAGACACACCACTGCAGATCATGGCCAGTTTTGCAGATTCTCTTGCACCAAGTTTCAATTTTTTTATAATGTAGCCTCCCAGGACAATGCCAACACCAGCACTGGGGACAATAATAACACCTAGAGAGAAGAGAAGGGAGGATTAATTTGAACTGGTATAGATTATTATTTATTTTTTAAATTATTGTTTCTACTTGCTCATTAGTACTAAGATAAAGAATAAGAAAATGCTATGATAAGTAAATCTTCACTGTGTGACCTTTTATTATTATTATTATCATTATTATTATTTTAAACATAGTTATTATTTTAAACATGTGCAACTCATATTACATGCTATTAAAAAGTTTTTCAGAGCAATAAAACAACACATTAAAAGTGAGAGGTTTGCCGGGCATGGTGGCGCACACCTGTAATCCTAGCACTCGGGAGGCTGAGGCAGGAGGATTGGTGTGAGTTCGAGACCAGCCTGGGCTACAAAAGGACCAGCCTCAACTGCATAGCGAGACCCTGTCTCAAAAAGATAAAAAAAAAAAAAAAAAAAGTGGGAGGTTTTTTGTTATTTTTATTCTCTTTAAATTTTTTTAAAAGAATGTATAAATAGCTCTGGTTGCTGGGTGTGGTGGCGCATGCCTATAATCCCAGCACTTTGTAGCCTGAGGCAGGAGGATTGGTGTGAGTTCAAGGCCAGCCTGGGCTACAAAAGTGAGCCCAAGGCCAGCCTGAACCGCATAGCAAGACCCTGTCTCAATAAATAAACAAATAAAATAAATAGCTCTGACAAAAATGCCCTGTCTCAATAAATAAATAAATAAATAAATAAATAAATAAATAATAGCTCTGACAAAAACACATGAAGTAATTGTGCCATAAATGCCAAGGAGTAAGAAAAGTGGTGTCCAGAGGCCAATGAGATGGCTCAGCAGTCGAAAGCACCTGCTTAGGCATGCTTAGGCAAGCTTAGGCAACTGCAGGGACTGCAGTTGGATCCTGAGCACCACATGCTGTGCCAGCCCCACCCCCAGGGCAGGCTGAGCTGGCCATAATATAAATAGAGTTACCAAAAAAAAAAAAAGAGGAGTGGTGTCCAATAAAGCACCTTTGGTACAGGACATACTTCATTGCATAAGCTCAGTAATGGTTTCTATATGGTCTGAATGTATACACCCCTATATTTCTGTTAAAGTTTCCACCCCAACATCATAGCAGCAGGAGGTCAGAACAAAAGTGTAGGCTGAAAGAATGGGATGAGTGCCCCAATTGATGAGGTCAGAGAGCTTTCTCTCACCTCCCAGCATCTGAGGCGTGGAAGGTGCCCACTGTGAAGCCATAGCCCCCACCAGACACCCAGTCAGCCCCACTTTGACCTTGGGTTCCCAGCCTCCAGCACTCTAAGCAACAAATTATCTCTTGCCTGTCAGCCACTCTACCTATGACAGTCTGGTATGCCCCCCACCATCCCCAATAAGCTACTAATACAAGGGAAAGCAACTCCCAACCTGAAAGATATCTGGGATGAGTTTGTGCTAACACTGAAAATGAATTTTAGAAACAATGGTGGTTAAGAGCAAAATTTATTTATTGGGAAAGAAAGCTTCTGTCCAAGAGAGGGACAGAAGGGGACCTGAATGAGTTGCCAAAAGAATCTGCCACTGTTAGGAATTTTTATAGAGCAAATTCATGACACAAGGTGGGTCCAAGACAGGAAACACAGAAACTTACAAGGTAGGCATGAGGTAGGACAAGACTATGGTCAACCAATAAGATTACAAGCATAATTGCTTAGGTAAAATTGATTAAATATAGATGAAATGGAGAAGTGAGTCACATGGTGTTATGATTTGTGTCTAGTTGTCCCCGCAAAGCCTCATGCAATCACAGGGTGGGGACTTCCAGAGTTTGAGACTAACACATGGTCCACTGGGATTATGTGTCTTAGTACTACTGGGATTATCCATCTTAGTACTGCTGGAATTATGCGTATGTGTACCTTCCCCAGCCTGGGGTGATAGCCTGAATGTATTATAAGAGAGACAAACAGACTCTCTCTGTGCTGCTTCTGTTGCCCTTGGCCTGTTGCTGTTATTGCTGTTCTGCCACCATGAACTGCTGGCCTCTGCCATGTGCCTGTCACCCTTGGAGCCAGCTGAATACAGACTGAAACCTCCCATAACTGTGAGCTAAATAAACCTTTCCTTCCTTCATTTTGGGAATTGGGTATTTGTCCCAGCAATGAAAGAAGCATAACTAAGACAGAATTTGGCACCAGAGAAGTGGGGTTATTGCTGTGACTAACCTGACCATGTGAATTACAAGTTTCTGGGAATGGCTTACAGGAAGAGATAGGAAAGGTTTGGAGAGGTTGTCTACTTGCAAAGAGCTGGATAAACTTTGGCTGTAGGATAGGGGAAATTCTGTTCAGCTCAGACCAGAAAACTGTCTGGAAGCCTGCATATAAGAATGGCTCGTGAGCAGGATTAGGAAAGATTTGGAGAGGTCGTCTACTTGCGAAGAGCTGGAAAAGCTTCGGCTGTTCTATAAGGGAGATTCTGGTCAAAGCTCTGACCAGAAGACTGACAGAAGGCCTGCCTATAAAAACCAGATTGGGGAGGGTTCTTCTGGGAAGAGGACTACATTGGTTATTAGATGCCAGATGATTTGTGCTATGGATTGGATGAAAGCCTGTCTGAAATTTGCTCATGCCCAGAGACTTTGCCTAAGACTTAGATTAAACATGGTGGACTGATTAATCTTTCAAAAGATATTTCAAAGCTGTGAACTACTGGGGCAGTGGCATTGTTGTTTTAGCCAAATTTATGTTGAAAATCAAGAGCAAAGAGTCAAGCAGGATGTTTTAAAATGTTGTGAGCTTGGCCATAAAAGAAGCTCTAAGGGCTGGGGAAATAGCTCAGTATAATAAGTGCTTGTCTGGCAAGTTCAAGGGCCTAAGTTCAATCCCCAATCCCAGAAAGAAAGAAAGAAAGAAAGAAAGAAAGAAAGAAAGAAAGAAAGAAAGAAAAGAAAAGAAAAAAAGAAAACTAATAAAGTGGTGGACTGCAAAGATAGAGCTGAAAGGATCTCCACTGCTGGGAAGGAACCATAGAATCTCAGGAGGTAGCAAAGCTCCACCTTTGCAGCCTCAGAATTGCAAGGGAGACAGACTTTGCCTTGGGAAGAAATCCACAGAGACCCTAGTGCCAGAATGATGGCAGTGACCACAGCAGGTTCCAAAATGTCACCAGCATGGAGAATTTGTTCTTTGGAATCAGAGTCAGAGTGCTCAGCAATCCAGGCACTCAGCCCCTGGAGCCAAGAGAGAAGAAAGCCTGGCTACTGCTCCAGCTGGCAGCAGACCGTGGCATCATCCACATGGCTTTGGTTTTAGGTATATGCAGAATGAAGGAGTTGTGAGGTTAAGAAGACTCCCATCTCGATTTCAGAAGAAGGCCTGGGAGGCCAGGCAGTGTGCCCCTGAGAAGGCAGTTTTTGAAGCAGAAATTGAGAAGCCAACTCAGTGGAAACCCCAGAAGTTTGGAAAAGCCAGAAACGTGGATCATCTAAGGGAAACTGCAAAAAGGGAACAAAGTCAGCCTAAGAGAGAAGCCATGGGAGCTATCACCACAAGTGCCATAGGGGCGGAGTCATGTAAGGCCTTTGGAGCTCACAACTCAGTGCACACTGCTTCTGATGTTCCAGTTGGAACTATGGGATTTAATGTTGACCCTGCTGGATTTTGGACATGTGTTAGTCCAAGTGTTTTGTATTCTCTTGTTATTTACAACTTTTGGAATGTTTACCTTGTGCCTTTGAATGCTGGATGTGTTTAACTTTTCTACAGGAGCTCACAGCTAGGAGTTTGCCTTAGATCTTGGAAGAGACTTGGGACTTGGACTTTTCAGTAATGCTGAAACTGTTGGGACTCTGGCAACTCTTCCAGATGGACTAAAATGTCTTTTGCAGGGGCCTGGCAGGATGGTTCAGTGGTCTAAAGTGTCTGCTTAGGGAAGCTTAGGCGGCTGCAGGGACTGCGGTTTGATCCCCGGTACCACATGTTGTGCCAGCCCTGCCCTCAGGGAAGGCTGAGCCGGCCATAAAAATAAATAAACAAACAAAAGTTCTGAAACAAGAAAATAAAAATAAAAATAAAAAATTCAAAAAAAATGTCTTTTGCACAAAGGGATGTGCATGAGACTTTGGGAGTCCAGGGGCAGAAAGCTATGGTTTATGTCTAATTGTCCCCCCAAAGCCTCATGCAATCATGGGGCGAGGAATTCCAGAGTTTGAGATCCCCTGGATTATATGTTTTAGCACTCCTGGGATTATGGGTGCGTGCACCTTCCCCAGCCTGGGGCAACAGCCTGCATGTACTATAAGAGAGACAGAGAAACAAACCCTCCCTCTGTTGTTTGTGTCGCCCTTGTTGGCCTGTTGCTGTTGTTGCTGTCCACCGCCACGAACTGCTGGCCTCTGCCGTGTGCCTATGTGCCTTGGACCCAGCCGAGTATGGGCTGAAACCTCCAGTAACCGTAAGCTAAACAAACCTTTCCTTCCTCCGTTTTGGGTGTTGGGTATTGGTCCCAGCAATGAGAGAAGAGACACATGGTAAGCAGGCATAACTACAGAGCGGGGACTTTCCTGTAGGGGTTTGAGTTAGTGACTGCTAGCTTTTCCAGGTGAGGGATACCTATTTGGAATATCAATCCCTGATGTTTATCCTTAGGGAGGCATGCATCTGTTCGATCTTTTGTCTCAAGGTCTGGACCACAGTGGGAGCGTCTCCCACAGCTGCAAGGTTAGCTCCTTTGAGGGCCTTGCCCTGTCTCACTGCCCATAAAAGTTCCATCTAACTCAGCTGCCTACAACTTTTTCTTGTATATTTATTTCTTATCTCTAAATTTTGGTTAAGGTACTTTAAAGTCATCTTTCACAGCTAAAAGATATAAAGAAATAGTCAGAGTCCCTTGCCCAAGAACCTTACAATCCACAAGGGAAACACACAGGTTAATAGAAAAATTAGAATTCAATACAATAACTACACAAAGTGCAGAGAAAATACAGGAAAAGAAGCACCTGAGTCACCCCAGGAGCAATCAAGGAAGTCTTTTCACAGAGGCAGAACTTGTACTGACCCTCAGGAAATGAGACAGGACCCACTCAATGGACCCACAGGAGCCTTCTGTGCAGGAGAAATGCTTGCAGAAAAGCAGGAGTTACAGGATTGAGGGCTCAAAGCAGTGCAAGCCTTGAGTGTGGAATGCATGCTGCTAGAAGACAGTGGAACGAGGGGACAAATGGTTCAGAAGACCTAGACCATGAGAGCATGAAAAGCAGCTCACATTGTATCTCTAGAACACAGGAGGCCACCGGAGGATCTTGTGCTGGTCAGAGAAAGTATTTGCATATTGGGAGGATCATTCTTGCAGGGAAAAGCAAGATATAGACAAGGTAAAGACAGTAGCTCAGGAGGATGATTACAAAGGCCCTGGAGAGCCATGGCAGCTCTGCTCCAGCAGCACAATAAATTCAATCAGAACCCTAGGCAAGTCCAGTGTATGACGCATCAGAGGGCTAGAATCCAGAAGGAGGATCTCAGTGGTCTCACTGTGGACGTATCAAGTGTGAAAAGTGTGAAGAGCCTGCAGGGCAAACAAGTAGAAGTGTTTCACACTGCTGCCCCGTGTGGGTCACAACCTATTGCTAAGTTCACCGCAGGAATAGGAGGTTCCAACAGGGCCTGTAGGGAAAGTGCCAAAGTTAACGGGGTGACAAGAGGAGCCCACAGAGTAAATTGAAAGCATGGCATGAGGAACTTACAAAAGAGAAATGTCATAAGGGGATACTACTTGGGGTTAGGGTTCTGAAAATAATTGCAGATCTTGCAGAAGATTCTGAGACACTCTAGGGCAGATAGTTTTACTTCCTCATGAGCTGTCCCCTTCAAGAGAGGACACAGGAGCTGTCCATAATGGACATGATACATGGTATAAACTGTAGTGACAGTATTACAATGGTGCCACAGAAAATTCAGACACAGTTTCAAGGAAAAGGCAAACAGTGATGTCAAAGGGCAAAGAAATCCAATAAGGAAGGCTGCAATGAGAGCCTCGTGTCACTGGGGGCGTTAGCAAGCACAATCTAAGGTGGTAATGAAAGAGAGAGCCAGACTGCCATGCAGTCTGTCATGCAGGTGGGAACCTCAGAGCTCAGACTGCTCTTCCAAGAATTCTGGGTATGAGAGAAAGAGGGGTATGGCCTGGGGCCAAGAGAGGAGCCCCAGTGGAGCTGGGAGGAGATCTGTCTGTTTTGCTAGGATGCAGAAAGGACTTAAGTGATTTATATGTGAAGGAAACTAGACAAAAAGGAGTGCGAGGCTGAACGTAAAGGGGAGAGACAGCTAATGACAATGCAAGGTCCCCCGCAAAGCCAGCAAGGCATGGGACTACCAGGCCAGCTGGTCAGCTTAGCCCTGGAGGGGGCTTCATCCACACCAAACAGTCCCTAAACCTCAGCCTTCCTACTTGCTTAGTTTTCCATTATTTCATAAACATAATGTGATCATGTTGTACCAGAATATCTAAAAACAGAAAGAAGAAACAAAAATCCACTGCTTACATCCTGGCATATTTCCTTCCGGCATGTTTCCTTTGGAAATTGATAACATGCTGTAGATTCGTTTCTCTAGTTTTGGTCTGGGCAGAGGGGTGTGTTCTATACAACTGAAAACAACACCAACTGTTAGTATACCGAGGAATACTGAGGACATTTCATGAGGTCAAGGGTTGGCACAGCAGTGCTGAGAAAGATAGGCACTAGACAGAAAGCTGTTGTAAGCTTGGCAGGTGGGACCTGCAGGTCCAGGACGTCAGACACCATGTACTTCAATGCATGCCGCAGGACAGTTGCTGCAGAGTGTTCAACAACTGCCAGGAAGGAACAAGAGGAGAAAACTAAAACCAAGAGCCCTGCCTAGAAGCCACTGCTCAACTTGGAATCCCCATCAGAGTCTGCTGAAATCACTAGTGGCCCTTCTACGGGTGAAGAAGTGGAAGACTTAGAGCCGAAACTTGCCCTAGAGGAGAGGAGGGAAATAGAGATCTATCCATAAAGCCAACAGCTGCCCCATGGTGCCCACAGGTCCCTGGGGTCTCACAGGTAAACTGACTACAGCTACAGAGTGAAGGAAGCTGGTTAATAAAGTGTCTTCCTCCTTAAGTGAAAGCATATGGGCCATCAATGTGATTAGAGAAGCAAAGCTTTATCTTAAAATGAAAATGGTCCGTTCATAAAGTCCCTACTTCTGCTGAACAATTTACGGAGTGGCATGTGCTGTGCTAGATCCTCAAGAAAACAACAGTAACAGTGAAAACAAACAAAAACCTAAATCTCCATGCTGGAAACTGAGTCATAACTAAAAAGCAGGATAATTTATTTGACTAAGCATCCTAATTAGTACTCAGCTCTTAAAAACCAAATGTGCCATCAGTCAATGTCTCCTGACGTCACCCTATCATCTAAATCACATATACTATCATTTTGTTGTTGTTGTTGTTTTTCAGGTACAGGGGATTGAACGCAGGACCTTGTGCTTGGTAGATGGTGCTCATGCCACTGAGCTATCTCCCTGGCTACTAAACCACATATGCGCTCAGAAAACAAAACAAAGCAAAAACAAACGACACCATGCCCAAAGCAATGCCTGACCACTGACTCACACTTGTGAGCACAGCTCTCCGACCTGCAGCCTGAGTGGCCTGAATGTGTGGCTTGGAGGAAGCTACCCTCCCGGTGTGAGCAGGCAAAACTGTGTGCTGGAGAGCAACATGGGGGGGGGGGGGGGGGGGGGACAAGAGAACCTTCTGGATGCCCTCGCAATGCCCCAGCTCTAGTAAGCCGGCCCAGGCAGTTTGGGGTGACCATCTGCAGGCCACAGAGTCAGCCTCTCTACCCACCGTGTCTCCACCCATCCCTCCAGGGATCCTCCCTCTGTGAGGATGGGAGACACAACGCATGGGCCTCAGACAGAAGATGCCATCTGTCCACTGCCCTGGGCATCACTCTGCATCCCGCCTGCTGGCCCCTCTTCCCTCAGCCCCCAGACTCCCGCAGGCCCGACTCCTCTGAGCTTCTGCTCCTCTTCAGAGCCCCAAGGGCACAGCTCCAAGTCCCTGGACTCCTACTTCAAGCATCCACCACTAACCAAGATGTGGCAGTCCCGGGGACAGATGGGGGCTACTGGGCCTCCATCGGTGCCCTAGTGTGACATGCTTGAGGGAGAGAGCAAGAGAGACAGAGAGCAGAAAAGCAGGACTGCTGGGCCAAAGCCAGAGTCTCAAGGCCTGAGGAGCCCGAGCTAGAGAATGGAGGCGAACACAGTGCTGGATATCTAAGGCACAG
Source organism: Myocastor coypus (assembly GCA_004027025.1). NCBI lineage: Eukaryota > Metazoa > Chordata > Mammalia > Rodentia > Myocastoridae > Myocastor > Myocastor coypus. Next base: position 8,916 of record PVJA010056700.1, read on the forward strand.
ATCCAGGTTTAAGGAGTGGGGGCAACATTTAGCTACTCTGTGTTTGTATTCAGCTGTTTGTATATATCTTAATCTGAAGAACTCACTGCAGCATTGTTGACAAAATAAGAGATTCTCAAAATACTTCAATAGCTTTCCAGTGGAAACGTTTTTCTCCTCATTTATCCAAGGAAACTGAGATGCTAACTGCCCTACTTTTCTTTCTCTTTTTCTCCTGTGTGGAGCAGTATCAGCCCATCACACCAGATGATGAAGCTTTTTACTCTGAGGCACAATGTCACTTGCCTTAATAAAGCCATGTTCCGCTTTCCTCCAACTTTTGTCCACATGTGGACATTATGTCCTGTAAATAACCTAACATATGACTGGGAGCTCAAGAAAACCTTGAACTGAAGGAGGGGTGTAAAACTAGCACACTCATTTGTCATCAAGAATGTTCTAGGGGGGCCAGCGAGATGGCTCAGTGGTCTAAAGCACCTGCTTAGGCATGTTTAAGCAAGCTTAGGCAACCACAGGGACCACGGTTCGATCCCCGGCACCATATGCTGTTCCAGTCCCAACTCCAGGGCAGGCTAAGCCAGCCATAATAAAAATAAATAAACAAATAAATAAAATTTTAAAAGCCGCTAAACAAAGAACATTCTAGGGAACGTCACTCATGCTACCACTGCCGCAGCCACCAGGAACGACTCGCCTCCACAGTGGCTAGCTCCTGTCATCCTCCCCACCTCCGTCTACTGAGTCTACTACTCCTTTGTCTTTCCCTCAGGCTTCTGAGCCCCAGAGGGCTATATTTTCCTTACCTTCCTATCTGCCTGGTACCAACCAGTGAATGAATAAATGAATGAAGAAATTTTATTGCTTAGAAATTTTATTTAAGAATTTCAACCTAAGCCTTTTGGCTCTCTGAGCAACACCATGGTGGTAGGCAAGAACAAGCGCCTTATGAAAGGTGGCAAAAAAGGAGCCAAGAAGAAAGTGTTTGACCCATTTTCTAAAAAAGACTGGTATGATGTGAAGGCGCCCGCTACGTTCAACATACGAAATATCGGAAAAACACTCGTCACCAGAACTCAAGGAACCAAAATTGCATCTGATGGGCTCAAAGGCCGTGTGTTTGAAGTGAGCCTTGTTGATCTGCAGAATGATGAAGCTGCCTTTAGAAAATTCAAGCTAATTACTGAATATGTTCAGGGCAAAAACTGCCTGACTAACTTCCATGGCATGGACCTCACCCGTGACAAAATGTGTTCCATGATCAAAAAATGGCAGACCATGATTGAAGCTCATGTTGATATCAAGACTACCGATGGTTATTTGCTTCGACTGTTCTGTGTTGGCTTTACTAAAAAATGCAACAATCAGATACGGAAGACCTCTTATGCTCAGCACCAACAGGTCCGTCAGATCCGGAAGAAGATGATGGAAATCATGACCCAAGACGTGCAGACAAATGATTTGAAGGAAGTGGTCAATAAACTGATTCCAGACAGCATTGGGAAAGACATAGAAAAGGCTTGCCAGTCTATCTACCCTCTTCATGATGTCTTTGTCAGAAAAGTAAAAAAGCTGAAGAAGCCCAAGTTTGAATTGGGAAAACTGATGGAGCTTCATGGTGAAGGTAGTAGTTCTGGAAAGGCTACTGGAGATGAGACTGGAGCTAAAGTTGAACGAGCTGATGGATATGAACCACCAGTTCAAGAGTCTGTTTAAGATCCAGATTTTTAATAGTGATAAATAAAAGTCCTATTTGTGGAGAAAAAAAAAAAAAAGAATTTCAACCTAAAATGGTGAAATGCAAACAAG
>PVJA010056701.1:0-10676 GCA_004027025.1 Myocastor coypus
TTAATTTTTTTTTTTTTTTTTTTTTTTTTAACAACTCTATGAAATAAGTTACACTACAGAGTGACCCTATTTATGCAATCATATTTTTTATTTTTTTAATTTTTATTTATTTATTTATTTATTTTTTGCCTTTTTGAGTCAGAGTCTCGCTATGCAGTTGAGGCTGGTCCTGAGCTCACTTTTGTAGCCCAGGCTGGTCTCGAACTCACACCAATCCTCCTGCCTCAGCCTCCCGAGTGCTGGGATTACAGGCGTGAGCCACCACGCCCGGCTGCAATCATATTTTTTAAAAGCCTGTGAAAAGTCCTGTAGTGGAGACCTGTACACAGAAATGAAAATTTTGATGTCAGGAGTTCTTAGATTTTCCAGAATATACACTCCTAGATGTAGAATTTTTTTTTCTTTTTCTTTTTTCTTTTTTTGTATTTTTGTAGGGGTCTACAGGGTCTCACTATGTAGATCAGACTGGTAGTGATCTGCCTGTGTTAAGTCTTCCAAGAGCTGGGGTCACAGGCATCTGCCACCATGCCCAGTCTCAGTCTCCCTCTCAGTATGCTCCAGGGGTGGGGCTGGCATGGCACACCACACCAGGGATCAAACCCCAGCCATTGTGTCTGCCTAAGCAAGTGCTTTAATCTGAGCTATTTGGCTGGCCCCTAGAATGTATTATTTTTGTGGTTTTTTTTTTTAATCACTTGTAAATGTCTGGACTTTGTATCTGTTTACCAGAAACAGTATTGATATGTTTTCACATAAGCCATTATCTTTAACTTAATATATAGTATCCTCTAATAAAAGGAGGTGAGTTAAAATGTATTTCTCACTGTGCCAGAAGATTGACCTAACTTTCATAAGTAGGGTCAGTGTTTATGTAGTTTTGATTTTGTTTTGTTTTTAGTACAGGGAGATATAGATTGTTAAAAATTTTTGTTACTAGTTTCTCAATTGTGATAACCACTACCTTGGATGATAATTTTGTGAACATATTTCATATTCTGTATACAAAAAGATAATTTTGAATTTGATGTATATGTAAATTTATGCATATTGAGAAACGTGGACATGTATTTTTTAGAGGTTCCCCAGAAAAAGTTCCTTTCTTTTCATACAACATATAGATTAGAAAATATTACCTGCATGTATTCCAACATAACCATATAATGTCTGTAATTTCACCTATTTAAATTTTATGTTGAAGAGTACTTGATTTGTGTAAAATTTTGACATTTTAATTTTCATGCTTATATTGCTATGACTTTCCATTTGGTTGCATTTTTACCATAACTCATATCAAAAATTAGGTGTACTGCTGTGAATTTCTGATTGTGCCACATGAGAAGAACCATATGTTGTCTAATAAAGGATACCATAAACTGTAATAGTGCACCAGTCAGTGTTTACTAGAGGAATTTTTAATGGGCAATATACAGATATACAAGAATGTGTAAGAGTGGCTTATGTCCCTGTCCACTCGCTCAAATGTAGAAGAGTGCAGACAGTGAGCTTGTGCACTGGATTTACAGAGAAAGCCAGGTCAATTCCTGGAGCCCACCGCAGTGTCCCAAGTGAGACTGCCAGAAGAGTGGTCTGAGCTAAGGCTGAAGTATCTGCTGGCAGTCAGGGGTGACTTCCTGGTGTGACAGTGAAAACAGATCCTCCACAGAATCACGTAAGCCTTCCATTTTGGTTTACATTTTATAACGTTTTGTCAATAGTGTCTTCCACATCCACAATTTGCCGAGCATACGTAGGTGGGCAGATTGTACTCAGCTCGACACAGTGAACTGCCACTGTCTACCTCCTGACAACTTGACAACTACATGCATTTCTTTAAACTATGGTCTTTGAATACAAAGATGAGCTCTCTACCAAGAGTAAAAGTTTTCTTTGGGTGATGCTTACTCCTGAAGTTTCATTCTTGGAATTCTGTAACAGGTTTTTTAAGACTTAACCAATCTGAAACTATCCGTATATTACTTTGAAAGGATATGAGGAAGGAACTGTTACAGTCCTCATTTCTGTAGCTGATCATGAAGCCAAAGCTTGTATTTAGAATGGCTTCTGGGACCTATTCTGTATTCCTTGGCTTTCTATAAGCTCCTCAAAGTGGGCTTTGTGCTTTGGCTGATGTGGCCACCCTTACTCTTCATTCCTGAAGGTTGTGCAGCACTTGTGTGCCTCAGCTGGATTGGTATCCTATGACCTGGCAATACCAGGTGACTCCCTATTCGATCTCCTGTACTCCGAGTATATTCTTTCTTCTTTGTGGAGCAATAGGGTAATTTTCACTTTACAGTCTGGACCAACCATTTTTAGTTTCTGTGTGTGTGTGTGTGTGTGTGTGTGTGTGTGTGTGTGTGTGTGTATTTTAGGGAAGGGTCTAGAGGGACAGGGTGTTTAGGGTCTCACTAGTAGATCAGATTCTTAGTGAGATGCCTGTTTACAGCCTCCCAAGAGGTGAGATTACAGGTGTGCACCACCACACCCAGTCTCAATAGCCATCTCAGCATGCCCCAGGGGTGGGGCCAGCCCTGCAGGACTGGAGATTACAGCCCTGACCCCTGCGCCTGCCTGCTTACAGGTGCTTCAATCTGCTGAGTTATTTAGCCAGCCCTAGTTTCTTTCTTTAGAGTCATAAGGAGAAAAACAGAATGGGAAAGTCTTCACTCCCAGGTTATAGTTACCACTGTGCTTCTTGGCACAAGCCTCCCCTGCCTCCACAAAAAATAACAACTTTCTAAATTAAAAGAATACAGAATCATGAGAATAGGGTGCAACTGTTCTTCTACCCCTTCATTAATGGACCCGTGAATCCTGGCTATGAGAGAAACAAGTACCATGTGGTGGGTGCTGACTCAAAATATACATGGCCTTTGGAAGAACGTGTCTCAGGTCTGCCAGCTATTGCTACCTAAGTGGTTCTGGAAACATGTCTTTAAAAGATCATTCCAAGTTTCTATCAATCTAGCTGCTTCTAGGTGGTGAAGGACATGGTAAAATCACTCAGTTCTAAGAGTATGAGACCATCGCATCACTTCTTTGGGAATCAAATTTATTCTCTGGGATCAGAGTCAATACTGTGTAGAAATCCATAATGGTGGATCAAGCAGTATGTAAATCCATGGGTGGATGTTTTGCCAGAAGTATGATGTAGGAGGGTTAAATCCATATCCAGAGGAGGTTATCTATTCCAATATAGATAAAAGTACACCCCTTCCATAATGGAAACCATCCAACATAATCAACCTGCAACCAGGTTTAAGACTTATCACCCTAGGAAATAGTGCCATATTGGGGAAAATTTATTAGTCTGTGCCGCTGGCATATTGAACCTACAGTAGTGCCTATAACAGAGCAGCCTCATTGAGTGGGAGTCCATGTTACTAACTGTGCACAAGGGCAGGAAAGAGAGACACCGACAGACCTAGGGCAGCTCTGAAAAGCCAGGAGCAAAGCCTTTAAAGCAAGCATACCTCAGGCGAGGCGAGACTGAAATCTCAGGAAAACGACTGGTACAGAATTTCCGGGGCTACAAAATAACAGTTGAATCCACTTCAGCGGCTCTTCTAAATTTGTCTCTCCGAGTTCTGCCAAATAGCAGTCAGTAGGGCAGGAGCCAGTCAGCGATGGAGGCGGGGCTGTCTGGATTGTCCAATCAGGTGAGCCTAGGAGGTGGGTACTTCCTTTGTCATGGCGCTGCAGTGAGCGTGTGTGGCTGTGTTGTTGACCGCGCGCAGATGACTAGACTGTCTTGTTCTGCAATTTCTACTGGCTGCGAGCTTCATTCAGAGGATTGTAGGAGGCCCTCGAGCCACGCAATGGTGACGTTATGGGATTGGAGATGGGGATGGCATGGACTAGGGTACATTCTGGATGGAAGTTGTCAGTAACAGCTGTGGCAGGCTAGGTACAACCTCCCTTACCTCCAGACACGAGGTGTTCCTTTTCTTTGATGCTACGTCGTCACCTGTAACATTTTCCCCTTCGCTCAGGCAGGGACAATTGTGAGTCCACAGCAAACACCTTACTGTGACACTTTTTTCTGTTTTTTGTTTTTTGTGTTTTGAGACAAGGCGGTGTAGTTCAGGCTGTTTTTGAATGCATTATTAAAGCCCGGGCTGCTCTTGAAGCCCAGTTCTCCTGCCGAGCCTCCCAACTGCTGGGTTTCCAGGCGTGCAACACCACACCGGGCCTACCTGGCATGCCTGCCTGGTCGTTCCCAGGCACGGATGTATCTCCAACGGCCTGGAGAGAGTGTGGGAAAACCCTCGGTTTCATACTCAGTGCTGAAAACCTCGTCTCCGTAATTATTTACATCGGACCTCTCTCTACCTGCAGTTGTGGTTACTGCTCGAATAAAGCTTGTGGTCTCATGCTATTGATGTTTGTATGAATGATGTTGGGAACCAAAACAAAGAATGTTACGGGAGATTTTATTGGAAATAAGAAAAGTATTTCCCTGATTTTTGGAAGTGTCCAGAGTTGCTGTATAACCTGGCAATCCAGAAATAATAGGAGAAAAAAAAAAGATCATACTAAATAAATACACATTTAGGGCCGACCTGATAGCTCATTGGACTAAAGCACCTGCTTAGGTAGAATGCAGCGGCTGGGGTTGGATTTGCAGCCTGCCGTACGGGCCTCGACCCCTGGGGCAGCAGTGAAGCTGGATGTGGTGGCGCCAGTCTGTAATCCCAGCACTTGGGAGGCTGAAAACCGAAGAATCACTCCCATCTACGTAGTGAGACTCTAGACCGTGTAGACCCTGTCCTAAATACAAAAAGAAAAGAAAAAAAAATACTCATTTGTTTAGTGGGGTCCTAGCACAGATAACTCTGTGGATTTAAAACAACTGCTTTAGACTCAGGTTCTCTAGCCCCTCCCCCTCCCCTCCCCTCCTCCTCACTATGCAGTTCAGGCTGACCTCAACCTCACTTTTGTCGTTCAGGCTGGTCTCGAACTCACATCAATCCCCTTGCCTCAGCCTCCCAAGTGCTGGGATTGCAGCCATGCACCACCATGCCCCACAGGTTTTTTTTTTTTTTTTTTTTGGCAGGACCAGACTAAACTCACGACCTTGCACTTGCCAGGCAGGCACTTGTGCCATGGAACAATCTCTCCAGCCCCTCATTTTAGTTATCAAAATATTTAGCATACCAATTTCTATCCCAGGCCCTTCCCTAGCTAAGTGGCCTTATTTATATACTAATCAAGCAAATTATCCTTTATATTTTGATTGAGGCTTTTCCTTGAATTTAGAATACTGAGACAGATGGGAGATTGTTATTTTCCCAGGAAGGGGAAAGTATTCCTGCTAAGAACAGTTTCCTGAAGGGGCTGTCTGTTAAACCCACACTGAAAAAGGCTTTGAAGAGGGGCATCTACAGGCATGTGTACGTGTGATACTGGTATGATTGGAAAGGGAAAGGGGCCTCTAAAATAATTGCTTCATAGTCTGTGAACTAGTTTTATTTTTTATTTTTTTTCTTTCTTTTTAATTTTTATTTTATTTATTATTTTTATTCTTGTTTCAGAACCTTTGTCTGTTTATTCACTCATTTTTATGGCCGGCTCAGCCCGCCCCGAGGTCAGGGCTTGCGAAGCATGTGGTGCCGGGGATCGAACCGCGGTCCCTGAAGCCGCCCAAGCTTCCCCAAGCAGGCGCTTTAGACCACTGAGCCATCCCGCCGGGCCCTGTGAACTGGTTTTAGACATTGTTTTAAAAAATACAACATTAGATGACATGTTTACATAAAAGATGTACTTGGCCAGGCATGGTGGCCCATGCCTGTAATCCCAATACTAGTGGCTGAGGCAGGAAGATCTCTTTCAATTTGAGGCCAGAACAAGTCCACACAACAAGTTAAAGGCAGGTTGCATTGTATAGTAAAACCTTGGCTCCAAAAAACAAAAATGTACTGAAGGAGTGGTAAATTTCCATAGGTTAAGTACAGTGGGCATTTGAGTGAATAGGGATTTTTTTTTTTTTTTTTTTTTGTCTTTTTTGAGACAGGGTCTCGCTATGCAGTTCAGGCTGGCCTTGAGCTCACTTTTGTAGCCCAGGCTGGTCTCGAACTCACACTGATCCTCCTGCCTCAGCCTCCCGAGTGCTAGGATTACAGGCATGCACCACCACGCCCGGCCTGAATAGGGATTTTTGAATAGGCAAGAGCAAATGGGAGTGAAACAGAACTGGGAGAACAGAGGAGTTGGGAGGGTGGCAGAAATCAGTAGATACAGCAGTGGTCCTCCAGAGGTCAGATTGTTCTTCATGTGATAATAAATGAAGTCTCTGCTGACTTGTTTGGAGATGAGGTTGAAGTTCACAGGTCTAAAGAAAGGAGGAAAGTTTAGTAACAAATATTTCTTCTGTGGCTACCAGTCAGTTTACCTAACCATTTTGGGGGCAAAATTAGAAGTTAGGAAACTAATTTGGTTGCAGGTTTAACAATAGGACAGACATTATCACTGATTTAGAATTGGGAGGGATTTCTCTTGGATACAAAAGATTTCAAGGAGTCTTTGCTCTTTTTATTGAACAGGGTGTGAGCTCAGGTATTTTACCCAGAGATATTTTCCCCCGTTTCTTTTTCTCTTCTTTCTCTTTTACCTTTTTTTTTTAAATTTTTTATTTATTTGGTACAGGGTCTTGCTATGCAGCTCAGACTCCAGTACTCCAGTGATCCTCCTGTTTCAGCCTCTCCAGCACTGGGAGTACAGACATGCACCACCACTCCCCCGTTTTGGTAGCTGGCTCAGCATGGGGCAGGCACAGAATGTGGTACTGGGAATTGTACCTGGATCCTTGGGCTTGCCAGACAGCTTAGACTGCTGAGCTGTCTCCCTAGCCCCATCTCTTTTACTTTTTTTTTTTTTAAAATAATTTTCTATTTTATTTATTTATTTATTTTCTTATTTCAGAACCTTTGTTTGTTTATTCACTCATTTTTATGGCCTGCTCAGCCTGCCCCAGCATGTGGTGCCAGGGATCGAACCATGGTCCCTGAAGCCACCCAAGCTTTCCCAAGCAGGCGCTTTAGACCACTAAGCCGTCCCCCCTCTTTTACTTTTTGAGTCCAGATTTTATGAAGTTCCCCAGGCCTTATGGAATTTTTAAATATTTTCTATCTTCTGCCCATTGGGAACCCAGCCATGTGTCACCTTGCTAGTTTAAGATTGGGATGTTGCCAAGGAAAAATGCCATAGAATTGACCTGCTACAATTTTTTTTTAAATTTTTATTATTTTTTTTTTCTTGTTTCAGAACTTTGTTTATTTATTTATTTTTATGGCCGGCTCAGCCTGCCCTGAGGGCTGGGCTGGCACAGCATGTAGTACCAGGGATCAAACCGCGGTCCCTGCAGCCGCCCAAGCTTTCCTAAGCAGGCACTTTAGACCACTGAACCATTCTGCCGGGCCCCTACAATTTTGTATATGCTTAGATTTCTAAGTTTCTGTGTAAAAAGGTGTAACTGTTTTTTATCACAATCTAAAAGGATTTATTAGAATATCAATGATTGATGGAAAATACCAGTTCCATGTTAAGTCTAAGATGTTTGATATTCAGAAAGACAGTGATGTTAAGCTCAAGCATTTATGTTATAGAGTAATATTATCACTAAGCTTTTCTTCTGGAGGGTTAAGAATGTAAGTTTGCAGACCAAAATTTAGAGAAAAAGAAGGACTAGCCAATATTTTGGCCCTAGCCCTTCAAGGTCAGTGAGGACTCAAGACATAAGAGAAACTGTACTATAACATCCTATAACTCAGTAGCCGGGCGTGGTGGCTCATGCCTGTAATCCCAGCACTCGGGAGGCTGAGGCAGGAGGATTGGTGCGAGTTCGAGACCAGCCTGGGCTACAAAAGTGAGCTTAAGGCCAGCCTGAACTGCATAGAGAGACCCTGTCTCAAAAAGACAAAAAAAAAAAAAAAACATCCTATAACTCAGTGGTGTCCTGAATTTTCTGATCAAGGAGAACATGGGGCCACAGAGGAAACAGATTGATGGTGCATAGTGTGCCTAAGGAGAGTCACTTAGAAAAAAAATTCTCTCAGGCTTTCACAGAGAGCAAACTGGTCAAACCATGGCCGTGACTCATCCAGACGGCTGACACTGACAACAGTTCTAAAAATCACTGACTGTACATGGTTTCAAGGTAAATCCTGAGGGATTGACTGACCTTATGAGATACAAAAGTTACATGTTTTGTTATACAGGTCTTGTTTTTACTTCCCTTCACTACCCAGCAGAAAAGTTTAACCAGGAGGCATAAAAAGTAAAGCACAAAAAAAAAAAAAAAAAAAAAAAAGTAAAGCCAGATTAGTATGCTGAGCTGTAAAAGGCTCAAATCAACAGCTTCTGACATTACCAGTTCTGCCAATAACCCACTACTATTATGGAATATTGCACTATGTATACAACTACTTTCTTATAGTTCAGTGAGAAGAAATATTTGTACCAATTGTGATTAGAAATTGTCATGTCTGAGGGGCTGGGGAGATAGCTCCGTGGCACAAGTGCCTGCCTGGCAAGTGCAAGGTCGTGAGTTTGAACCCTGGTCCCACCAAAAGATAAATAAATAAATAAATAAATAAATAAATTGTCATGTCTGCATCCTGTACTCTGAATAATGACTACGAAGACAACAACATGCATTGTACTAATTATTATTATTATTATTATTTTTTTTTTGTGGGACTGGGGTTCAAACTCACGACCTTGCACTTGCCCAGCAGGCACTTGTGCCTCGGAGCCATCTCCCCAGCTCCTATTGTACTAATTATTGTGGCTGTACTACTAACATGTTTTGAAACTGTCTCAATGTTATTTCTTTTTTTTTTTTTTTTAGATTTTTTTTTTTGGTCTTTTTGAGTCAGGGTCTCAGTATGCAGTTCAGGCTGGTCTTGAACTCTCACCGATCCTCCTGCCTCAGCCTCCCAAGTGCTGGGATTACAGGCGTGTGCCACCACGCCCAGCCAGATTTTTTTAGAATTTTTTAAAATTTTTATTTATTTATTTTTTTCTTGTTTCAGAACCTTTGTTTGTTTATTCATTCATTTTTATGGCTGGCTCAGCCCACACTGAGGGAAGGGCTGGCACAGCATGTGGTGCCCGGGATTGAACCGTGGTCCCTGAAGCCACCCAAACTTTCCCAAACAGGCACTTTAGACCACTGAGCCATCCCACCAGGCCCCTCAATGTTATTTCTTATTAAAAGTAATAAAAAACAAAAATTTTCAAATCCAAAAGACAACATTATATAGATTTATGAATTTAGAAAATGGTTAAGAATATTAGAAATGTTTTTTAAAGTGTGGGAAAGATTTATAAGAGTGTGGGAAGAGTTTATAAAACTTTAAAATATATATAAATACTAAAATACAATGTAGCCGGGCGTGGTGGCACACGCCTGTAATCCCAGCACTTGGGAGGCTGAGGCAGGAGGATTGGTGCGAGTTCGAGACCAGCCTGGGCTACAAAAGTGAGCTCAAGGTCAGCCTGAACTGCATAGCGAGACCCTGCCTCAAAAAAAGACAAAAAAAAAAAAAAAAAAATACAATGTAACAAAAAAGATTAGGATGCTTGTTTCAGAGCCTTTGTTTATCCACTCATTTTTATGGCTGGCTCAGCCTGCCCCAAGGGCAGGGCTGGCACAGCATGTGGTGCCGGGGATTGAACCAAGGTCCCTGAAGCCGCCCAAGCTTTCCCAAGCAGGCGCTTTAGACCACTGAGCCATCCCGCCGGGCCCAGGATGCTTGAATCACAGTGATTTACCAAGATTTCAGTACTTGGGTAAAATAAACATCACCGAGGCACAGTGGTGAACACCTTTAATGCCAGCCACTTGGAAAATTTAAGCAAAAGTTGAAATAATCAAGGCCAGACTGGATAATTGAGCAAGACAGCTTTTCAATATGAAATATTTAGGAGTGTACCTCTACCGTAGAGTAATCTGTCTAATGTTCATGAGGCCCTGAATTAAATCTCTAGTAATGGAGAACTTTACTTTTAATTTTGGTATTTGCTCATTTTTCACTAGTTATACATGGTACACCACCACCTTATGTTGGTGAATAGCAGTAATGTCACTGCTCAGTCAGAAAGAGCACAAGTGCGAGCATCCAGTTATTTACAGTGAATTTTGTTGAATAACATCCATAAGACATTTAGTTTTTATTAATCAGTTTGGCTTTGTGTTACATAAGTTTCCTGAAATGAGCATCGACATATGGGTTTTCCAGGTGGGCTTAAAGGAGCCAATGATTAGCCATACCATTTGCACATATTCTGTGCCTTTTTAGTACATTTTCTCTTCAAGTCCCTTTGCGTTGATGAAAGTGCTTTTCCTTTAAAACTCAAGCAGCTTCTATAGAGTCACTGCTTCAGCTCCTCATAGAGTTTTCTGTGGAACATGACCCTCATCAGGTTGTTTCTTGTTTTGAATGCTTCTTAATCATTTATCCTGAGAAACTATATTATGAGAACAGTGTAATAATTGTTTGTTAAAGGGGGTAAATACTTTTTTTCTTTTTTTAATTGAAAACACAATATTTTATCATTTGAAACTCAAATCACCACCTAGCACTTCAAGCCTACCCTATGTAGTACCTAACAATAAGATTACAGCACAAGCAGACTGAATGTGACAGGGAAGCAGGTTGGACAGCACCACCAGA
>PVJA010056702.1:0-10704 GCA_004027025.1 Myocastor coypus
GGGATCATAGGCATTTGCCACCATGTTTGGCTTGCTTCTTGTTTTTTTTTTTTTTTTTTTTTTTGTTTTTTTGAGACAGGGTCTCGCTATGCAGTTGAGGCTGGCCTTGATCTCACTTTTGTAGCCCAGGCTGGTCTCGAACTCGCACCAATCCTCCTGCCTCAGCCTCCCAAGTGCTGGGATTACAGGCGTGAGCCACCACGCCTGGCTTTTTTTTTTTTTTTTTTAAGAATTTATTTTATTTTATTTTTTTCTTGTTTCAGAACTTTTGTTTGTTTATTTATTTTTATTGCCTGCTCAGCCTGCCCTGAGGGCAGGGCTGGTGCAGCATGTGGTGCCGGGGATCGAACCGGTCCCTGCAGCCACTCAAGCTTTCCTAAGCAGGTGCTTTAGACCACTGAGCCATCCTGCCGGGCCCCTCAATCTGTATTTTGGTTCAGTGTATTCTCAGGTTCTTTCTGAGAAGGAACTGAGAGAACCATGAAGTGGGGGCACACCCATCACCTAAAAAAAATCTCCAAACACAATTTCAGTGTAGTGAGGCAGGAAATCACAGCAGTAAAAGGTTGGGGAAGTGGGCGTGACCCATTAGTCACAGAATTCTAGGACACAAGCACAGAATGGTTCCAAAGTTCTGCACCAATCAGAGTGCTAGCATCAAATTGTCTCACAGGAATTCAAGCAGCACTTTGATTGAGGAACTAAGCAGCGCTTAGTTCCGAGGGGTGGGCAATAACAGGTGGCGGCCCTTGAGCTCTTGGTTAGTGTTCTTTCCTTCACTGTGATGCACTTACTGTAAAAAGGTCTGTTTTCCTGCCATTAATTGGCTTGCACTTGCTCTGCAGAGTGGTCCCTGAAGCCGCCTAAGCTTTCCTAAGCAGGAGCTTTAGACCACTGAGCCATCCTGCCGGGCCCCTTCAGTTTTTAACTCTTTTTTCCTTGCTTTTCCTGATGTGTTGAGCTCTTCCCTGCTCTGTCTCTATAGATACTCCAGCGAGAGAGACCATGGCTGATATTCTTAGCCAGAAGTCATGTGTGTGTGTGTGTGTGTGTGTGTGTGTGTACCTGATTGACATTGGAGCCTTTGCACAGAGTTACCTCCTCTGCTCTTTCTTGATTTCTTTCTGAGACAGATTCTCAATTAATCACTAATCTAGCCTGAGTTCTAGCTTGCAGTCTTCCTGCCTAAGCTCTTAGAGCACTAGGATGAGAGACCAGACAGCACTTTTTTTTTTTTTTTTTCCAATATTAGGAATCCAACGTAGGACTTTGGGCTTCCCAGGCAGGCTCCTGTGCCACTTGAGTTGTATCTCAGTTGCTGGGCAGCATTTGAAGAGGAGGCTCCAACTGCGCATCTCTGAGGGCACAAACACACCAGGTATTCAACCCCTACTTCTTCACTGAGGGGGCCATCAGGGCCTGGTGAATCCTTCCCCAGATACTCAGTGCTCATCAAGACCCTCCCTTACCCCAAGTCAGTTCCTCAGAGTCCTGGAGGTCTTTCCCTAGGCCTGAGAATGATTAACCCAAATTGCAGAACTCAACCCCACTTAAATACAAGGGCCTTGGGCAGTTGGGGGCCTAAGTGCGTGGGGGTCTGAGGTACTGGGTGAACATGTGGTTTTTCTGTTAGCTTCTGTTGTTGTGGTCTTGCTGCCTGGGCTCAGACATGCTCTCGCCCTGAGTCTGGTGCTTAGAGATGAATCTGTAAGGAAAATATTCCCAGGGGGCCTTCTGGCAAGGGCAGGACTGCCACCTAGGTCCAGGGACCATGCCAGCTACAAAGTGAACAAACGTTTTCAGATCCCACTCTGTACCAGGCATTTTCCCAATGACTAAATAGCCATCATTTCACTTAATTTTATGAATGACATTCAAGTGGGGTGGTCAGCACTGAAACTGGAGCTCAGTGAGGTGAGTGACTTGTCCCCACAGAATTTACGATGTTTCCACTGAGATCACAGCTGCTTCCTGTCTGGAGCAATCAGCTCCCACCAAGTGCTTCTTTTGCTCATAGGGCTGTGTGGAGAATAAAAGATCTCATGCCATAATTGCCCCACACAGGAAACTCAGTTCCTGGTCATGTGTGGGAGGTGGTGCTAGATGTGGTTATATAGTTACCAGAGGTGCTACACTGAGTGCCATACAGTGCCCAGGATATCCCAGCATTAAAAAAACTGAGAAATCACTTAAAACGTACAGCCAGTGTGGTATTGCCCACCTGAAATCCCAGCATTCTGGGATGCTGAGGCAGGATGATCCCAAGCTTAAGCCCAATCTGGACAATTTAACAATTTATGGAGACCTTGTCTCAAATTAAGAAAACAGGCCTATGGTTGCAGTTCAGTGCAAAGGCTGTGGACTCAGTACCCCAGTACCACCAAACAAGCAGACAAACACCCCACAAAAACAAAAACAAAAGGTGACTTTCTGGTTTAGCTCCACAGCCTGCTGAGGCCACAGGTGGCATCTGAACTCTTCCTGAGATTTCTCCTCATAGTGAGTGTCCAGGCCTCCCGAACAGAGAAACTCACATTAAACTTCTTTCCCAATTTCCTTACAGTGAAAAATCACTAGTTCTTTCTTTCTTCTTGTCTTTTTTTAGAATAACTCAGCAAAATAAAATTCCAGTTTATTGTTAAACATTGTTTCCCACATCCATCAAACAGGCGTAAATAAATAAATAAATAAATAATAAACAGCAACTTCATAGACAAAAAAAAGAAAGCTTTTATCTTTGGCCTTTCTAACCATCTCATACAAACCAACTATTTATAGTACAGCTAAGTATATACACAATAATGTTACTGGAATGCTCGGAATAAGATTTTTGTTTTGTTTTGCTTTTGCTTTTGTTTTTATGTTTTTTTTTTTTTTCTCCTTTGAGATTATAGTGCACATGGTCACACCACAAGTAAAGTCGGAAGTAGGACAGAGGATGCTCTGAAGGCTGGTTTGTTATCTGTGATCATCAAAACTGGTTGACCCCTAAGAATATGTACAAAAATATAAAATGTAAATATATATATATAGTATTTGGTACAGAGTCTGACTACACAGCTTGGACTAGTATTGATCCTCTTGTCTCAGCCTCCCCAGTGAGCTGGGATTACAGGTGTATGCCACCATGTCTGGTCTCAGTGGCCGGCTCAGTGCACCCAGGGGTGGAACGCTAGTGGCCTGTGGTGCTGGGATCAAACCCCATCCCTGTGCTTGCCTAAGTAGGCCCTTAGCCTGCTGAGCTATCTCACTGGCCCTGAGAACTTTTTAGAAAGAGACTTTGGAGAGCCAGCTATTTCCCTGCCATGCAGGCTTGTCCTTGGGGCCTGTTGAGACAGCAGTTAAGACTGGGTATGGTGGCTCATGCCTATAATCCTAGCACTTGGGAAGCTGTAAACTGGCAGTTCACTATGCATCTGATCTACTAGTGAGACCCTGAACACTCTGTAGACCCTTCCCTAAAATACAAAGAAAAGAGAGAGAGAGAGAGAGAAAGAGAGAGAGAGAGAGAGAGAGAGAGAGAGAGAAAGAGAGAGAGAGAGAGAGAGAGAGAGAGAGAGAGAGAGAGAGAGAGAGAGAGAGAGAGACACTTCAGGGCTGGGGAGATAGCTCAGCAGTCTAAGTGCCTGCCTGGCAAGATCAAGGACTTGGGTTCACTCCCTGGTACTGCATGCCACTCTGGCCCCTGGACACCGGGTACACTGGTCAGCCCCTGGAACTGGGAGTGGTTGCATACACCTGTAATCCCAGCACCGGGGAGGCTGAGACAGGATCATTGTGAGTTTGAGCTGTGTATCGAGACCCAGTACAAAATAAATCAATAATAAATAGACAAAAAAAATTTATAAGGGCCCGGCAAGATGGCTCAGTGGTCTAAAGTGCCTGCTTAGGAAAGCTTAGGTGGCTGCAGGGACCGCGGTTCGATCCCCGGCACCACATGCTGCACCAGCCCTGCCCTCAGAGCAGGCCATAAAAATAAATAAATAAACAAACAAAAGCTCTGAAACAAGAAAAAATAAATAAATAAAATTAAAAATTTTTTTGAGAAATTTATAAAAAATTATTTTATAAAATGATTCAAAAAATGAACTCCAATATCCCAGGAAATAATAACAAGAATCAACAAACGAGAGTATATCAAAGTAAATAAATACACAATAAAGAAAAATAATCAGAGTGAAGAGAGCCTATAGAACGTAGGTCCGAGGATATGGCTCAGCAGCATAAGTGCCTGCCTGGCAAGTGCAAGGCCCAGAGTTCCATCCTTGGTACTGCCAAAAAAAAAAAAAAGAAAAAAAAGAAATAAAGAAGAACAAGAGGTAACTTTTGCTAATGACTCTTGTGACAGAGGATGGCCAAGTGTGGTTTGCTCTCTCAGGGCAGGGGATTGGGGCTCTTGGGAAGCCATGAGCTGCTCTGTGCCACTGCAGTGTCGCTGGGTGGAGGCGTATGGGAGCAGGGTTGACCCCAGCTGCACAGGACATCCAACCTCCGGGCCTGGCTCTGGCCAGGTGGCACAGGCTTGTGCTCCAGTGCTGTCACTACCCAGGTGCCGGATCCATTGTCCACATCAGGAGGGGCTCTCTGTCCCCCATCACACGGTAGATGGACACCTGTTGCCTTCCCTGCACAGTCCCTTCCAGGCCACATGGCTGGCCAGCTGTGAGATGGCCCTGCCCTGTTCTCTGGGCTCTGAGGACTGTAGATGTGGCTTCCTGCAGGGGTATCTGTGGTCGAGCTGCCCCAGCGATGGCTGCCAGCTAGGCCCTTGGGCCAGTGCTGTGGGTCACCAGTCATGACTCCTCACTGCCTTGTTGCTCCGTGGTCATGAGCTTCTTAAAATATCTCAGCAAGGGAGATTAAAAATAGCAAGGGGGTGGTTACTAGGTCAGTGTGGTGGCTGAGACCTGAAGGTGGCATTTGGCCCCTGGGAGGACCTTTCAAGACATCAGGTGGTGGCTGTGCTGCTGCTTGGGGACAGGGTGAGGGTGTCACCAGCGGAACAAGGTGTGGGGCTGGAGCTGGCTTCTGTCCTGGTGCTGCCTTTGCATCATTGAAAGGGAAGTCAAGCTGGGATGCTCGCTGGACACATCACGCAGCAGTAGCTGCCAGCACGCAGTGTCCTTTGCTGACCTGGCTCCTTCCCCTGTTTTTGTCCCATTCCTCAGGGAGCTCTGTGACCACCATGGGGTGGGGGTGGGGCACTGGGGTTGAACCCAGGGCTTTTGCACTGAGCTACATCCCCAGTAATTTTTGTTTATTTATTTTTTTTGTCTTTTTGAGACAGGGTCTTGTTATGCAGTTCAGGCTGGCCTTGAGCTCACTTTTGTAGCTCAGGCTGGTCTCCAACTCGCACCGATCCTCTTGCCTCAGCCTCCCGAGTGCTGGGATTACAGGCGTGCGACACCACGCCCGGCTGTTTATATTTTAAAACAAGGTCTCACTAAGTCACTAAGTTGCCCAAGGTGTTCTTGAACTTGTGGCTGTCCTGCCTCAGCCTCCAGAGTGCTGGGATTACAAGTGTGTGCCACCACACTGCCCTGGTCTGAATCCCAATTCTGTCTTAGAGCCACGTGGCCCTGGGAGTGTAGCCACTCAGGGTCCAAGTCTCTCCCTGTGGGCTCCAGATGCTGGAGTGGGAGCCCCTCGTGCTGCCTCATGCATGTGGCCAGGGCAGGTGCCCCAGCACCTGGGTGCAGGCACAGCTTACCAGCAGTGTCCAGGTGGGAAAGGACAGGCAACCCAACACTCTGCTCCCCGCTGGCCTTGTGACCTGGCTGCACTCCATTTGGTCTATGGGGGAGGAAGTGTGTGCCCCAGGCTCCGGTGTCGCCAGTGTTTGCTGGCTCTGAGCTGGCGTCGCCCAGACGGAGGGAGGCAGCTCTCTCCTGAGCAAGGGAGACAGCAGTAAGCCCCAGCGGCCATGGCAGAGCCGAAAAGTGTCCACAGCTCCAACTGGGACGCCCCACAGGGCAAGGGGCCCCTGGACTCAGCGTGGTCATGGGTAAGGCTGGGTCGGCTGCAAATTGCCCCCGGGGTCAGGGCCACAGGGCTGATTAGAGGGTTCCAGATAAGTAGCTCTCTGGCTCCTCAGCACTCCTGTTTTGGAAGCTGTCTCTAGGGGCTGGGGTCAGTACTTGTTCAGGAGCTAACCAAGCATGGTGGTGCACACTGGAAGGCTGAGGCAGGAGGATCCCCGATTTGAGCCCCATCTAGCCAACTGAGTAAGATCCCATCAGGAAATAAACAAAATAAAGGAAAGCGATGGGAATGTAGCTTAGAGCAAAGCCACTGCCAGGGTTTGACTCCTAGCATAAAAACAGACCTAAAGGCTTGTTCTTTGCTTAGCTGGGGCAAGTGTGTAGACGCTGTGAGATCCTGGGTGTTTTGGGGGTGTGGAGGTGACTCCCTATCCTCATCATGTACCACTGTGGGGGCCACAGGGGCACCTGTTGGCATGGCTGTTTGGAGACCTCGTCCTACATGCAACTTGTTGAGGTGGTGGGGTGGGGCAGGAAGTGGGAATTTTCTTTTTGTTTTTTTTTTTTTTTTTAACTTTATTTATTTATGTTATAACTGGCTCACCCTACCCTGGGGGTGGGGCTGGCACAGCATGTGGTGCCAGGGATTGAACCATGGTCCCTGCAGTTGCCTAAGCTTGTCTAAGCAGGCGCTTTAGATCTCTGAGCTATCTTCCAGGCGCTAAAGTGGAGGAGGGCAGGCTCTCCAGGAGGCAGTGGGAGCAGAGGCCCAAACGAGAGGACCCAGGGCTGCCGTTTCTCCATCGGCCCCTGGTAGTGGCTCAGGGATGACAGGGTGCCAGGCCATCGCCCTAGATGTGCATCCCTGACACCTCTGGAGTTGGTGCGGCCCAGCTCCACAGACCTGGTCCCATATGGAAGGATGGGGTGCTGGGCCCCAGAGAGTATCCCAGGAAGGAAGGTGACCTGCTGCTGGCGCCCAAAGCACCTGTCCCATCACTTTCCGATGCTTTGAGGGTTGCCGTTTTATTTTTACTATTTAAAATATTTGGTCTCTCTAAGTCACTAAGATGCCCAGGCAGGGCTGGAACTTGGAATCCTTCCGCCTTAAGGTCCCAGATTGCTGGGGTGATAGGTGTGCTTGACCAGCACTGGCCATGCAGGTGCTGTGCTTTGTCTGGGACAGAAACGGCTTGGTCTGGGTTCCCTCTGAATGTCCTCTGAGCAAGTCTCCACCTGGTACTTTTCATGCAAGGTGAATCCACACAAGGCTCCATGCTCTTCTACCGGGCCTGGCTCTCATGGGGCCTGTGGGTAGCAGTGGTGTGACACTGGGGCTGCTCCTGTGGGACAGCCTGAGAAGCAGCTGTGGCTCCCAGTGAGGCCTTGTTCTCCCCTGGGACCTCCTTACAGAGTCTGCAATCTGAGGAAGCTCTAAGATCTAATTTTCATGTCTTTGTTGATTATTTGTTACTTTGCTTAATTGCAAAAGCATGCCCAAGCTGGGCACAGCAGCACCTGCTGGTCACCCCAGCACTCAGAAGGCTAAGGCAGGATTGTTACCATTCAGAGGCCAGTCTGGGCTTCCTAGGGAGACCTTGTCTCAAACCCCAAAATAAAAAACCTAAAAGTGTGCCCAGTCTAGAACATCAGCACGCAGAGGAGGGTGTGGCTGCGATGCTGGAATATGAGGCACTTGCCATACAGGGCCCCAGGGTTTGTGAACAGGGCTTAAGCTTTATTCTTTGAGGGCTTTGTAAGTAGAGCTGCAGAAAGGACTTGAAATCCGCCTTTTTGGGGCTGGGGAGATAGCTCTGTGGCACAAGTGCCTGCTTGGCAAGTGCAGCAAGGTTGCGAGTTGGAACCCCAGTCCCACACACACTCAAAAAAAAAAAAAAAAAAACTAAAATGTAATCCACCTTTGTGTCCCCTTACTGCCCAGCCCCTACCCTGCTGTGTGTTTGATAAATGACCCCCACTCTTCCTGAGGGCTGAGTTTTGGGAAGGGGCGTTGGGGTGGGGGCCCCAGGCTGCCTGGCTCAGCTTGGCTCCTGAGTGTTTCCCCTGGGTGCAGAAGGCCTGTGCTGGGCTCTGCTCCTGGGAGAATCTGCCCTGCTGTGCATGTAGGGGGCAGGGTCAAGTGGGCAGCCCTAGTGGCCTCCAGGTTTCTGTCCTGGGGTGCCCATCAGGACAGCTGGGCTCTGGAGGGCTGGATCTAAAATGCAGACTGGAGAGGCCAATGCTGCAGCTTCCCTGGCCCTGGTACATGAGGGGGGCCAGCTCCAGGGAAGGAAAGGGCAGAAACTGGAGCCTACCGGACCACCTGCTTAGTTGGTGATACTGCCTGGGCGTCAGCCACAGAAGTTTTGGCACCAGTGAGGCCCTGGGCCTGTGTGGGGCTTGGGGAGTGAAACCATGGAGAGTCCTGGACCCCAGAGGAGGCAGGGTGTGGGTGCTGGGGCTGCTAGGGACAGAGCCTGCGGCAGGTGAGCAGGAAGTGTGACAGAGGCTCACAGGGGAGGGGGTGGGGCACAGGCAGGAGGGGACCGGGAGTTGGAGGGGAGGAGGGAGAGGGAGGAAGAACAAAAGGAGCTCAGTAAACTGAGTAGAAGGTTCCTTCTAGGTGGCAGGGGGAGCAGACTTCCTCTAAAGCTCAGTCTGTCTTTGGCCTTTGAAGTGTTTTTTTCCCAGCTAAGGGCTGGCAGGGGATGGTCGCCTTGGACCGGGGCCCTAGGCTGTGGACGTTATCTGGCCAGGGCCAAGTCTGAGATCAGAGGGAAGTGCGAGTGGGTGGAAGGTTCCTCAGGTGCTCTGATACCTGCTGGCATAGCCCCTGGGAGTCATGGGGGAGGTGACCACCAAGGCCTGCAGCCATAGGCCAGATCCTGCCTGGATGCTTGAGGGACAGGCCTGGAGTTTAAGTGCTAGCCAATGAGAAGTGGTGTGAGTTGTGGGGTGTCATGTGAAGACCGTGGGGCTTGCTCCTATTCTGCTATGGACAAATGCCAAACTGTGCCCCAGCAGGTGCTGACATCTGAGAGGAGAAGTGCTGGGGCGTGGGGCTGGGGCAGAAGCTCCCTGCAGGAATGGAGGGGAAGAGAAGATGGAACACTAGGACCCACAGCGCTGGGGAGGTGGAGGCAGGCAGCTGACCAGGGCTCTCCTGGTTGTGGAGGGTGTGCAGGTCAGGTGCGGTCTCACACAGAGATGCAGTGTGGTAGGCCGAGTGAGTGGGTGGTCCTGAGAGTAGGCGTACCCATGGCCTGGGCATGCCCACCAGAAAGAGACCACCATTGCCCCCCCATGGGCTATGACGTGTCCCCAATGAGATCAGATGCCGTCCTTCTGTGTCAGCCCCACTGTGGGAGAACCCAAGAATGTCTTCCAGAGCCAGTGTGGTGGCACACCCCTATGTTTAGAGCACTATGAAGGCTGAGGCAGGAAGGTTACTCAGAGTTTGAGGCTTAGGCTGCATAATTCAAGAGCAGTGTAAACTAATAAAAGAAAGAAAAAAAAGAAAGAAAGAGAAAGCAAGCAAATAAGCAAGGAAAAAAATCAAGAAGTTCCAGGAAGATGGCAGAGAAACATAAATAGCCAGACCCTGGAACAGAACAGCATAAAGAAGAGGAGGAAGAAGGTGGGTACCCAGGACCCAGAAAGGATCTGAAGCAAGAATTGAAGCCCACAGGGAGAGGAAAGAGGGATTTCAAAGAAGAAGAAGAAAAAGAAGAAGGCACTTTCTTCTTGAGTCCTAAGTCACCACATGGGAGTGGTGGTTCAAACCTATAGAAGCACAGTGGCTACTGGTGACCTCAGAGGCCTCCACAGAGAAACGCACCAGTGGAATGGAGCAATGGATGCAGTGGGCTGTGATGCCTGGTGAATTATGCAGGTTCAGGCATTCTCCAGGAAAGGTCAGCTGGACAGTGGACACCGTGGAGCAGGGCAGCTGAGCCCAGAACTCTGAGCAACTCCAAGCAGGTGTGGGCTGGTGCCATCACCAGTGTAAGGGTGAGGAGCACCGAGCTCAACTCAGCAGCAGGCCAAGGATTCACCAGGTTCAAACCAGCAGGAGGCACTCAGTGCTGTAGGCTGCACAAAGAGGGCTCCAGCCTCACAGCCAGAAACCACCCTGCACCTCAGGGGAACTTCAGGACTCAGTGGTGTCCCAGGCCTCTGGGATCATCCACTGCCTCTCTGTGCAGCTGTGGCTGACTTGCTGGGATCAGTCAACACCGATCTGGCCTCTGCCTGCCCTCACTGCCTACCAGCAACAGCAGTGACATGCCTGGAAAGGAATTTTTTTTGCTTTCCTTTTTTTTTTTTTCTTTGACATTTGTTTTTCTTGCTTTTATATAGGTTGAATATTATTCTGCTGTTGATTTTGTTCTGTAAAAGTACATTACATAGAAATACTCCCAGATTCATGCCTAGAAGCAAGCAGCACCTGATGTCAAAACCAGAGAAGGATCCAATTAAAAAAAAAAAAAAAAAAAAGAGTTGTATAGACCAATGTCTCTAAGAAACATAGACTTAAAAATTTAAAAATCCTCAGCCAAGGCTGGGCGTGGTGGCTCACGCCTGTAATCCCAGCACTCAGGAGGCTGAGGCAGGAGGATTGGTGCGAGTTCGAGACCAGCCTGGGCTACAAAAGTGAGCTCAGGACCAGCCTCAACTGCATAGTGAGACCCTGTCTCAAAAAGACAAAAAAAAAAAAAAAAAA
>PVJA010056703.1:0-10706 GCA_004027025.1 Myocastor coypus
AAAAAAAAAAAAAAAAAAAAAAACCATGTGAAGTAAAAAAACAACTGCAGAAAGGTAGAGAAGAAATCAAATCAGAAAAAAATTCTGAATTAAAAAAAGAAATGATACTATAATGAGAAAGGCACTAAACGCTTCTAAAGAAAACACTGATTAAAAAATATAGAATAGAAAAATGGTGGAATCTTTGCATGAGCAATATAGGAAAGCACTGAAATTCATGAAGCAGATTCCAAGTTCTATACAAGAACTTAAAACCTCAATCACAAGCTGGCAAAAACATTGAATAAAATGATAATAGACTTTCAGACCTTAAAGACACCATTGCAGCTAGTGAAAAGGTAAGAAAACATCTCTTAAAAACAACTAGGAGGGCCAGGCGGGATGGCTCAGTGGTCTAAAGTGACTGTTTAGGAAAAGCTTGGGCAGCTGCAGGGACCGCAGTTCGATCCCTGGCACCACATGCTGCGCCAGCCCTGCCCTCAGGGCAGGCTGAGCCGGCCATGAAAGTAAATAAATAAACAAAAAAACCCAACTAGGATTCAGGAAAAAGTAATTCAACATCTGCAAGACAATGCAAAGATGAACAATGTAAGACTGATAGATATCAATGAGAAAGGAGTCAATACAAATGATATAAAAAGAATATGGGAAGAAGTAATAGCAGAAAACTTCCCAAATATGGGGAAACAATGTGGCATTCAGGTAACCAAAATATATAGAACTCCAAATATCATCAACCCAATTAAAACCACACCCAGACATATAATAATCAAGATCCCAGAAATTCAGCACAGGAGTAGTATACTAAAAGTCACTAGAGAAAAGAAACAGATCACATTTAAAGGAAAATGCATCAGAATAATGGCAGAATTCTCTTCATCAAGTCAAGAAGAGCATGGAGCAAAGTACTTCAAGTATTGCAAGAAAACAAATTCCAACCCAGACTGCTATATCCTGGAAACCTCTGAAGTTCAATGGGGAAGTGAAATAACTTCCAGGGCAAAGAACAACTAAAGAATTTCATGATGACAAAACCAATCCTGCATAGTTTACTAAAAGATATCCTAGAGAGGGATCAAAATGACCACAACTCCATGAATTATAATGGAAAAAACCCACCAAGTAGGGCAAACACAGGACAAAGAGAGGTATACAACAGCAGTCTTTCAACTATTCTTTTGTACACGGCAGCAAAATATGTTCATCAGCATATTCTACAAATAGATTTCTCCTGCACCCTATGGGTCATGATTCTGTCTGGATCTGCTGGGTAAATATCAAGGAAATAGCAGTAGCTCAGTCCCACAAGTGACACCTGGCCACCGGTAATCATTGTGGACATTGTCCATGTCCAAGACATACTAGAACTTTGTGAGATATCCTATCCCCAGACTGTTAGACGTTCTGGTCATATACTTGCCATTCCAATATTTATGTTTTGTTTTGTTTTGTTTTGTTTTTGTCTTTTTGAGACAGGGTCTCGCTATGCAGTTGAGGCTGGCCTTGAGCTCACTTCTGTAGCCCAGGCTGGTCTCGAACTCACACCAATCCTCCTGCCTCAGCCTCCCAGAGTGCTGGGATTACAGGTGTGCACCACCACGCCCGGCTTTTATGTTATGTTTTATTCTTAGTAATTCTTTTTTTTTTTTTTAATGTCCAGCTCAGCCTGCTCTGGGGGTGGAGCTGGCACAGCATGTGGTGCTGAGGATTGAACCACGGTCCCTGTGGTTGCCTAAGCTTGCCTAAGCAGGCACTTTAGACCAGTGAGCCATCTTGCCTTTCTATTCTTAGTAATTCTTTATTACCATGGAAACTTTTTCTTGGGTAATGTCTTTGTATATATTAACCTATTCAAATACTACGTGAGTACTCTGAGTTGATTTCAGATACACAACGTTTGGCCTCTAAGTTGGGCTCACAATTTGATTTGAATTTTGGAATATTGTTTTGAAATATTTAATTTAATTTTAATTGATTAACATTTAATTAGTTTTCTGAATATTGTTTAGTTATAATTTTTGTTTTGTGATTCATACTGTATCTTTGACTTAGAATCTACTTAGAAGACATGGTATGATATTTCCTCCTAGTATTAGGAACTTTTATTTATTTATTTATTTATTTATTGCAGGACTGGCGTTTGAACTCACAACCTTGCACTTGCCAGGCAGGCACTTGTGCCACAAAGCTGTCTCCCCAGCCCCTTAGAAACTTTAAAAACAAAACAAATACACACACACACACACACACACATACACACACACACACACACGAGAGAGAGTTAAGATAGATATACAGCTTTCTCTTAATTCACTGAGAATAAATGTTTGTGCTATATTGTTTAGACAAGATATCAGGTGTGCATCTCGTCCTCTGAGTAACTACTATGAAGACAACATTCTATATTGTATTCATTATTGTAACCATCCTACTAACTTGTTTTGAAACTGTTGCATTGCTATTTTATTTTTTTCTCATTAAAATGAATAAAATTTTAAAAAATAAATTAAAAACCTCTAAAATGCAAAAAAGAAAATAAAATGCATAGAATGTTTATATACTGAGGAGAAGGAGATAAAAGATTTAGTGGAGGCAGAGAAGAAGACCACAGGGGTGAGGTCCCTGATCCGGGTAGAGGGGATGTGTTCCACAGCACAGGTAGTGGGATTGGCTTTGGGCCAGAGCACAGGGGACTCATCTATACTATCAGTGCATCTTAGATAATTGAGGCCTGGGGCTTCCCATGCATTGTGAAGAATAATTCTTGATTACCAAGAGATTCCTTGCTCATCTCCCCACAGCAGTTCTCTGGTTGCCTGATCTTGTTAGAGATGTGTGCAGAGATGTCATGCAATACTCAATATTCATCTTCTAATGAATGCAGAATATTTTCTGTCCTCCTGTTTAATGGAACAGAGCAGCTCACAGCAGCTAAAGTGACAGTGCAGGGCCCTTGTGATGGTGGCAGCATTGTAACCAAAGTCTCTGTGTTCACTGTAAATCAAGTGGCCTAACTAACAGAAATTTAAACCAAGTATGACAGTACTGGCCATAGCACTCTAGGAAGCTGAGGCAACTGGACCACAAGTTCAAGCCCAGGATAGACAATGTAGGGACTTAGCAAGATTCTGCCTCAAAGGAAATGGGACAGCCTGATAGCTCAGTAGATTAAAGCACCTACTTAGGCAGAGCACAATGCCAGGGTTCAATCCTCAGTATGCTATACTGGCCCCACCCCTGGGGTGCACTGAGACAGTGATTGAGACTGGGCATGGTGGCACACACCTGAAATCCCATTGCTTGGGAGGCTGAAAACATGAGGATCACTACGAGCCTGATCTACATAGTGAGACCCAGTAGACCTTGTGCTAAATTTTAAAAATTAAAAAAAAAATTTTTTTAAAGAAAGGATAAGGGGTGGGGAGAAGCTCAGTAATCTAAGCACCTGCCTGGAAGGCTTAAGGACCTAGGTTCAACCCCTCATACTGGAATCCTGAGTAAACTGTGCCCATCACCAAAGCAAGGCATGATAGTTAACACCTGCAATCCCAGTGCTGGGGAGGCTGAAATAGGAGGATCCCTACAAGTTTGAGCTGCATAGCAAAACCCTGTGCCAAATGGATAAATGTTTAAAAATAGATAGACAGACAGATAGATAGATAGATAGATAGATAGATAGATAGATAGACAGACAGACAGACAGACAGACAGACAGACAGACAGAGAGACAGACAGACAGACAGACAGAATAAAATAGGACCAGAGATGTAGCTCACTGTGAAAGTTCTGGGTTCAGTCCCCAGTATGGCAACAAATAGAAATAATAAATAAGCAAATAACAGAAAAACAGAAATTTGTCTTTACTACTCTGGGATGCAGACTTGGGAGCAAGGTGTGAGTGGGATGGCTCCTTCTGAGAGCTATGAGAATCTTATGTGCCTCTCCCTCTCCCTGTGCCTGGTGATTTGCTGGCAAGCTTCGGTGTTCCTGAATTTGTGGGCCAAGCACTCTAATTTCTACCTTCATGTTCACATTCTCCATTTCTGTCCAAATTTCTCCTTTGAGGGTACACTCCACCTGTATGACCTCATCTGAACTAATCACATCAACAACCCTATTTCCAAGTGGGGTCACATTCTGAGGTTCTGCGGACTAGGACCACATTGGGTAGATTTTGGAAAGACAAAGTCCAACCCATGATCATCTCTTACTGCAATAATTACTGTCAGCCTTACTAGTAATAACTTGGACAACTACAGCCACACCAGGATTTGAGGGCCAACAGGACTGAGAGAATCTTCCTTTTCCAATGCCACATTCATTCTCATTTGCATCTGTTGTGTTTGAATCTGCTCTGTTGAGAAGTCTTTGGACATCTTAGAAAGGGTAGGAGGTAAGACAGGAAAGGTAAAGACTAAAAGGATTTTCTCTAAAGGAACCTTTTAGCAGTTTGGCCCAGGACCACAAGTATCAAATACGCATTTGTCTTTTATAACATAAAGGCCAGGTGTGATGGTACACACCAATCTTAGCACTTCAGAGGCTGAGGCAAGAGGATCTCTGCAAGTTGAAGGCCAGTCATGCTGCAAAGTGAATCTGAGGCCAGCCTGAACTGAATAGCAAAACCCTATCTCAAAAAGACAAAAAAAAAAGTAAACATAGCTTTCCCAGGGCTCTGATTCTGCAAGCCCAGAGCCCAGGGATCTGTACTTTCACATGCTTCCAGGTGACTCAGATGTCACACTTTAGCAAAGACTTCTGTAAAGAGTGAATGTCTTGTGGTTAGAAAAATTGGAACAAGGCACTGGGTTGGATCAAAATGCAGCTTTGCCATCAAGACAGAGTGGACAGAATGGAACCCCTGAGCTCTGAGCTTCAAGGGCCTATAGTGACTGTGGAGAGCACCTCTTTGTTTTCTAGACAAAATAGAACACAAAAATGGCAAATCCAGAACATTCTGAGCACCTAAGAACAGAAAAGCAGAGAGAGAGAGAGAGAGAGAGAGAGAAACTTAAATATAATAATAGGATTACAGTGGATCAAATGAAAAGAGAGAAGAGAAATGTGAGCTACTGTCCTCTAAGCCTATGTCTAGACTAGACAATGTCTCCTTCTCCCTTGGGTCACAGGGAGCTGAGGCAGCTCAATGTGAGCATCAACAGGAAGCCATCCATGTCCACACTCAAGCCTATATGCCTAACGCAGGTATTTGCTCACAGGACAAAGAATGTATCACCATTACTATTACTATTATTTATTATTATTATTATTATTATTATTATTATTATTATTATTATTGCAATATTGGGGATTGAACTCAGACACTTGTGTTTGCCACGCACGTGCTTATGCCAACTGAGCTATCTCAGGCCCTAATACATATCATCTTTCAATGATGTGTGCAATGGTGTGTGTGTGTGTGTGTGTACGTGTTTGAAGTTTAGATTTGTTGATTTCCATGGTGCTGACTTTAAAAAATGGTATGAAGCTGACTGCAAGAAAGGGAACTGGTGATTTTAAGTTAAAATTAAGCTAATGGCCCACCAGAAACTCATTCGACCCTGCAATCAGACCCTGTGTGTAATTGTGTAATGTAGACCACCCTCGGGCAGCTGGAGACTCATTCAACCCAGCAACCAGGCCCAGCACGTGAGTGAGACCACCCTGGGCTAGCCAGAAATTCATTTGACCCAGCAAAAAGGCCCAGTGCATCCAGTGTGGAAAACTGCTGTAGAACTCCCTACAGAGAAACTAGAGACAAGACCTACCTAGCTGATCCAGGAGCAGAACATCTTGCCAGAGTGGCACATAGGTTTGCCTCCAAGGGCTGCAATAGGCACAAGTAGCGCTGAGAAGCCAGACCCAAACCACACCCATCTGGACGACTTTGAATTTGGTATATCCAGACCTGGTGCTAAGGTGAGAATACTACCAAAGCTCTAAACCAAGAGTCAGAGGGCAGAGCTGTACAAAATGACACAGAGAAGGAGCAAAATGTGCTCACAGTCCCCAAGCCCACCCAGAACAAACAGAAGGGACAATAGCATAGAAGAAATTGGAAATCATGTGCCTGAAATCTCTGAAATATTAGCATCTGAAGTAAAGAAATGACTGCAGGAAGATATAGAGGAAATCAGATCAGAAATAATTTCTGGAGTAAAAAAGGAGATAATACCATAATAAAAGAAGTACTAAATGTTCCTAAAGACAATGACAAAAAAAATTAGAGAACATAAAAATTGTGGAATCCTTAAATGAGCAATATAGGGAAGTAATAGAATGTATAAAGCGGATTCAAAGTGCTGTACAGGAACTTAAAACCTCAATCATAAGCTGGCAAAACCATTTCAATGAAAGTGAAAATAGACCATTGCAGCTAGTGAAGAGGTAAGAAAAGATCTCTTAATAACAACTAGGATGCAAGAAAAAATAATTCAACACTGCAAGATGATGAAAAGATGAACAACCTAAGACTCATAGGCAACACGGAGAAAGAAGTCTGTACAAATGATATAAAAAGAACATGGGCAGAAGTAATAGCAGAAAACTTCCCAAATGTGGGGAACTGCTGGCAGGCACTCTTTCTGCCAGCAGAGGGGCTCCATCTTGTTCTCTTCAGCCTTTGTGACCTGCTGCGAAGCATCTCTGGGCATGTCTACCACTAAGACAGCATTTATCACGCAGCCAGCCACCACCATCTTGGGCCCCTGAGGGAAATCACTTTGATTTCCCTCAACGTCTTATCTTCAGGGATGAGCCCATCATGCATGACTTTTTGCATGGCAGATGGGAGTCTTGTAATAGAATGAATCTTGTGCTTTAGCTCAGAGCCTGTGAGGTCCAGAGGAACCTTTATATTCTGCGTGGTCTTGTACCAGATGATCTTCAGGCCCAACAGCTCCAGCTCCTGTCCTTGCTACTGCTGACCAAGGCTTGGGCCAACCAAATCTCTAGGAGGTTGCGCCTGGCCAGCTGCAGGCTGCCTCGGGTTTTGTAGGCATCCTCGGGCGCCGCCCCCACCACGGCTTGGCCCTTCACCTAGGTGATCAGTCACACAGGTGCCTCGGTGGCCGCCTTCTAGACCTCAGCGTCCATGCCAGCATCCTCCATGCCCTCCAGGGCTCTGGCCACCGCCATGGTGATTGTGTACAGCATCCACTGCTCCCTGAATGGTTATTTGTTGGGGCTCACTTTTCCTCCTGGCATTATTCTATCCAAAAAATTCTGATATATAAGATCTCCAAAGAAATAGATTGCTTGTGTGATTAAGTTAATTGATGACCTTCAGTTAGCTGCAGTTCTTCTGCAGTTAGACTTTATGACGATATTATGAGCGTAATAGTTCACATCTGCATACTTCTTTATTGCGCTATCAGCCTCTTCTCCCAATTTAGTATTCAAAATAACCCTGTAACAAGGTTTGTCTTCATTGGGCAGATACTTGAAAGCCTCACTGGGCAGATACTTTAAAGACAAAGATACGGTCAGGCTCTTTGCTGCTGATAAGCCTTGGTAATTCCCCACTGTCCACCCACTGTGTTATTAATCTTTCCTTAGGAAATATATTTTAAGTTCATAAGCTAAAAGAAAAGGAGGCAGCCTGTACAAAAATATACTCAACAGCTTTATTCCTAATATAAAAATTTAGAAGCAAACCAATGCCTAACAGTATAGGACAGCGCCAAGCTTGATAGCACATGCAATCCCAGCACTCAGCAGACTGAGGCAGAAAGATTGATGTGAGTTTGAGGCCAGCTGGGCTAGAAAGTGAGTTCAAGGCCAACCTGAACTGCATAGGAAATCCCTGTTTCAAAAAGACAAAATAACAATATGGGACAGCCCTAAGTCAATCTTGCTCTGTCAATATACCAGAATATTCTGTACCTACTTTTAATGATAAGAATCGAGTGTAAGCCTAGGTATGAGTGTGTGCCTGACATGGAAAAAGTGTAATAAATGGATGACTTGGTTTCAATGCTGTCACAATATTCCCATACACATATCGTGTAGGTAATATATAAGGTGGCAAAGAATTTGATACCATGTGTAGGTAGGATCTTCTATTTAAGTGTGACATAACAATTTTATTTTTTTATAGATTTAATTTTATTTTAAAGAGCAAAAGTAGCAGGAACAAAGATAGAAAAAACAGTAACAAATAACAGTACATATAGTACAGAATTTCACAGCAAGAAAAATTTAACAATGGTCACATTACATGTTTCCATCATCAGATCAGTTTAGATCAACAGACATAGGTAGGTAAGACTGATCAAATAATTAAACATTAACACTTTCAATAAACATTAATTTTTTAACTCTTCCAAATGCATTTTGTATTCAAGTCATTCTTCTAAAAAAAATTATAGGGTTTGAGGATGCAGAAAATGCAAGTCCTGAGACTGATTCCTGGCACCAACCAAAATGTAATTAATTAATTAATTTATTTATTTATTTATTTATTTATTTATTTACTTATTCTTTTGCGTCCTTACACTAGAGAGACTACACAATATTTGCATATGTAGGTCTGGTTTATTTCACTTATGACTATATGTTCAAGATACATCCACTTATATGTATAGTCTTCTAGTTTATCATTCATTCCTTATAGCTGAGTAATATTCCATTTTATGAAAATACCAGATCTTTTTCAACCATTCTTCAGATGATGGGCATTTTGGTTGTTTCCAGGATTTGGCTATCACAAATTGGGCTGCTATGAACATAGGTGCACAGATATCACTATGATATGATGTTTTCAGTTCTTCTGGAAAAATTCCCAGTAGGGGGATAGCTGGATTGAATGGGATTTCCACGTCTAGTTTTTTTTTTTTTTTTTTTTTTTTTTTTTTTTTTTTTTTTTTGTGGGACCAGGGTTCGAACTCAGGACCTTGCACTTGCCCAGCAGGCACTTGTGCCTCAGAGCTATCTCCCCAGCCCCTCCACGTCTAGTTTTTTAAGGAGTCTCCACACTGCTTTCCATAACGATTGCACCAGTCTGTGTTCCCTCCAGCAGTGGAGAAGGGTTCCTTTTTCCCCACAACCTTTCCAACATTTGTTGTTGGTTAATTTCTTTATGGTAGGCATTCTTTCTGGGGTGAAGTGGTATCTAAATGCTATTTTGATTTGCATTTCATGAATGGCTAACGATGTGGAACATTTCTTCATGTATTTACAGCCTTGTTGAAATTCTTTCTCTGAGAAATGTGTGTTCATCTCAGATGTCCATTTCTGGATTGGGTCTTTGAATTTTTTTTTTTTTTTTTTTTTTTTTTTTTTTTTTTTTTTTTTTTTTTTTTTTTTTTTTTTTTTTGTCTTTTTGAGACAGGGTTTCACTGTGCAGTTCAGGCTGGCCTTGAGCTCACTTTTGTAGCCCAGGCTGGTCTCTAACTCGCACCGATCCTCCTGCCTCAGCCTCCCTAGTGCTGGGATTACAGGCGTGCGCCACCATGCCCAGCGGGTCTTTGAATTTTGTAACCCTAATGGTTTTTAGTTCTTTATAAATTCTAGATAGAAGATCTTTGTCTGAATACTTACTAGTTAAAATCTTTTCAAAATTTGTGGGTTGTCTTTTTACTCAGTTGGTAATTTCTTTTGACATGAAAAAATTTCTCAGCCAGAGGAGGTCCCATTTGTTGATTCTTTTAAGTGTTAAATGTGCATTTTGATTCTTGTCCATGAACTCTTTGGCTACCCTGATGTCTTCAAGATTTCCTCTTATTTTCTCCTCTAGGTGATTTGGGGTTTCTCTTTTAATATTTAGATCTTTAATCCATTTTGATTTTAGTTTAGTGCATGGTGATAGATCTGGGTCAAGTTTTAGTTTTTGACACGTGGAGAGCCAGTTTTTCCAACACCATTTGTTAAAGAAGCTATCTTTTTTCTATTAAATATATTTGGCCCCTTGAGCCCGGAAGGATGGCTCAGTGGTCTAAAGCCCCTGCTTGGGGAAGCTTGGGCAGCTTCAGGGACCACGGTTCGATCCCTGGCACCACATGCTGCGCCAGCCCTGCCCTTGGGGCAGGCTGAGCTGGCCATAAAAATGAGTGAATAAACAAACAAAGGTTCTGAAACAAGAATGAAAATAATAAAAAAAATAAATAAAATAAATAAAAAAACATATATGGCCCCTTTGTCAAAGATAAGGTGGCCAACTTTGTTTGTATTAACTTCTGTATCTTTCTAATCTATTCCACTGATCCTCAGGTCCACTGTTTTTTTGTTTTTTGCCAACACCATGCTGATTTTATCGTGGTAGCTCAGTAGTATAACTTTAGGTCAGGAATTATAATGCCTCCTGCCTTACCTTTGTTGCCCAGGATTGTCTTTGCAATTCTGGCTCTTTTTGGTTCCAAATAAATTTTAGGAATGACTTCTCCAGTTCTGTGAGGTATGTTGATGGTACTTTGATAGAAATTGTATTAAATCTGTATAACAGTTTAGGGAGTATGGCCATCTTCACAATATTGGTCTCCCTATCCAGGAGCAGGGAACATTTTCTGATGTGCTCTAGGGTTTCTTTTTTCAGAGTACTGTAGTTTTCATTGAAAAGCTCTTTTCATTTTTAGTTAGGTTAATTCTAAAGCATTTCATTTTCTTCAGTGCTATCATAAAAGGTGTTGTTTCTCTAATTTCTCTCTAGTGTGTTTGTTATCTGCATAGAGGAATGCCATTCACTTTTTTTTTTTTTTTTTTTTTTTTTT
>PVJA010056704.1:0-10697 GCA_004027025.1 Myocastor coypus
GGGCCTCTACTCACCACTACGCATTCTCTCAGTTCTGTCTGAACTTTAAGCTTCAAGGAGACCGCTTCGCCTGCTCTTGCCTTCTTCGGCAGCTCCATGTTGATGATTAGAGACTTCCGACTGACACTGGGAGACCAAAGCAGGGCATGGCGCTCAGAAACCAGTCCACAGGAGATGGTGGGCCCCAGGGTGTGGCAGGAAGGAGAGGGAGAGAGGAAGGGGGAGGGTGATGGGGTCAGATCGATGATCACCACCCGACTCCCCAGGCGCTGATGTGTTGGTCGCTTTGGATACTTTTGTTGAGAAGTAAGTATATCAAACTTTTTTTTCCAATGGAGAAAATATTTAAAAACCAAGAAAATGTTAAATAACCTTATCCTTTGCTTTTTGTTTACGTCTGGATCTGAGCGTTTCCCCACAAGTTTCTGAGAGTGGTTGTCCCCATCACAACAGCTTGAAAGGATCCTGAACAGAACAGCGCATCTGGCCAGGGCCTCACCGAGCACCTCCAGGCCTTCCGTGCCTTCCATTGTGTGAGGCCAAGGGTGAGAAGATAAAGCTTACAAAGTGGCAATGAATGCAACGTTTATGGAGCTGGAAAGTTGGTAAAGTTTCTGAAGCAGAAAATAAAGGAAGTTGAGGATGATGTGTAGTTCTATGAGGAAGAGTGAGATTGACTTTTTCTTTTTGGAGACAGGCTCTTGCTGTGGAGTGCAAGGTGGCCTTGAGCCGTACATGGAGCCCATGCTGACCTTCAACAATGGCTAACTTTGCTAGTTTAGCTTCTCCAATGCTGGGAATATAGGCATGAGTCTGTCTCGGAGCAGAACTGTGTGTTAATTGCAATCTCTGTGAACAAGATGAGCCTTATTCCACAGATAAGCGGAGGAAATGAGGGTGGGATCCACGGCCCACCCTCAGAGGAAAACCTGGAACTCAGAGCCATGTGCACCAGCCCCTCAGCCTGGGGCTCTGGGGAGCTTAAAAAGCATCCAACAAGGGACATGTCATTTTCTATGTTGGAGGTGGCCCCTCCCCGTGGGTTTTCTGTAGGGAGGAGAAGGGCTCAGCTTACCTGTCCTCCTGGGCTGTGCTGATCCCCAGCTGCAGGCACAAAAGCAGGAGCAGGAGCTGGAGAGGGCACATGCTGGAAGGCTCACAAGGCGATGTCCAGGGACAGTGGTGGCCGGTGCCAGGATAGCTCTTAAATGCAGATCAAGGAAGAGGAAGGGCTGTGAGGTAGATGTCTAGAGTGAATCACCCAGTGACTCTCCTTGCTCTTTCCTTATTGACCTGAAGTTTATTTTTCTATTGAAAAAAAAAAAAATTAAACATTTACTGAGATGGCTACCATCTGGGAGAGAGGCCCTTCGTTGTCTTCTCAGTATCACAGCTTCTCACAGCGATTCCTCCCTGGTGTGCAGCTATGGTTTTCTTTTCCCCATGGTGCAGTTATCAGTGCTGTGTGCAGCGTTAGCTTCAGCCACTATCATCTCTGCAAGAAGGGAGTGTGCAATGGTGGTAGATTTCAAACTAGAGTGCTAGGGCACACTCACTGGGTTATCGTACAATGCACTCCAGGTGATGCGTCATTAAAAAGTGAGGGTGGGGGCCTGGCAGGATGGCTCAGTGGTCTATAGTGCCTGCTTAGGAAAGCTTGAGCGGCTGTGGGGACCGCGGTTTGATTTCCAGCACCACATGCTGCGCCAGCCCTGCCCTCAGGGCAGGCTGAGCCGGCCATAAAAATAAATAAATAAATAAATAAATAAATAAATAAATAAACAAACAAAAGTTCTGAAACAAGAGAAAAAAAAAAAAAGCGAGGGTGATTGGCATCTCCTTGGTACCCAGCACCAATGATGTAGTAATGAACAGCTCTTCTCTGGGTGATAGAAGGGAGAGTAGAGCAGACCATGGGCAGGTGTCATGGGATTGCTAAACTCTTTGGAATGGCAGGGGCAGTAGTAAACCCTACTGATGGCCAACATTCTAGCTGCTCTTCAGTTCTGACTGCTGGACACTTATGATTTTAATCCTAGATAGCTCTCTAAAAGACTGCCGAATATGACTTTTTCGCAACAGAGACTGTTTCTGTTATGGTGAGTTGACCTCTCACACTTGTCTTATAGCAAAAAGCACATGGGAGAACACAAGGGAAGTAAATTTATTCACTAGAGCGAAGCACAAACCATGTCTAGGTGCCGCCCCGGCTCAGGAGCTCTTCTCTGCGGAATGCAAGGGAGACTCACTCTTGCCCGCACGGGCGTTGTGCTATTTCTCTTTGCTAAATTAAATTATTCGTTAGTCGATGACTTGTGAATCAGGGGACTTCTTTCTACCCTTTGCAGGGCAAGAAAAAAAGTTGCTCTTGGTTGCAAGTGAAAATCATTATTCTGGAAGTTGTCTGTATACATCAGCAGAGGCAGAATTAAGAATAGCCATCTGGACATATGCCTTGAGCCCCAGATGCATCTTTAAAACTTTCCTCACTCGGGAGTTCTATGGCTGTGCATTCACCCTTTTTCTTTGTGTGTGATACTCTGTCGTTCTCCACTTAGAGCTTCAGCAGCTGTTATAATCTTATATTTTCTTCCCTGTTTTTCTTCGCTGAATTTAGTAACACCGCATTTGTTCCATCTTGCCCTGCCCACAGTGATGCTTTCAGAACCCTCTTTATGTTCTAATGTTTTTTTTTTTAATTTTATTTATTTTATTTTATTTTTTTCTTGTTTCAGAACTTTTGTTTGTTTGCTTATTTATTTATTTTTATGGCCGGCTCAGCCCACCCCGAGGGCAGGGCTGGTGCAGCATGTGGTGCCGGGGATTGAACCGTGGTCCCTGAAGCCGCCCAAGCTTTCCCAAGCAGGCACTTTAGACCACTGAGCCATCCTGCCGAGCCCTATGTTCTAATGTTTGATGCAGTGCTTTCTCTTACTTCCTTGCACAATTACCATCATAAAGACGTTCTAGCTGACATTAGTCCAGGATTAGCTCCGAAGGCTCCAGGGGGGTTCTGGATTGGGAAAACATACAGGGGACTCTTGATGGAGCTGTTCCCTCTCTGAAGGCACAGCCTTGCCTTTCAGGAACTGCTTCGACACTCACAGTAAGTTAGATCTCAGAAAGAAAAGCAGAGGACAATGAGGTAAGAGAACATTCTCAAGCCGAGATGTTCATTCTCCTATAAGCCAGCAGCTAACTGCGATGCTCAGAACTCTTCAAAATACACAGCGCATCTCAAGTCCTGTGCTGCCACTTACTGATGTGGTATTTAGTTTTCTACAAGAGCTTGGCTAGCCAGGGCTCCTAGTTGTCAGTGGAAACCCATCTAGATGTTTTTGGAAGGATGATTTTCAAAGACGTGCTTAGTCTTGAAATCAGCAGCCTTCAGTAGAGGCAAATCCACCATGCAAATCTGTATGTCTCTACTCTGTTTCAGGCTGACAGAGATATCAGCTTTCGTGGAAGTGAACACATTCATAAGGTCAGCGCTTCAGATAGGACAGAGTAAATAGCATTTCTAGTCTGCACATGACATGTGGTAATGCTTTCAGAATGGAATTTATGACAAATTTGATGGCTATGCCACTTAGGTGCCAATGTTACTGTTTTAAATTCAGCCTAGCAGATGGCTCTTCAGGGGTAAATACAAACCAGTATTGTCACAGTGTGGGTAATGAATATGTGTCATCCATTTAAGAGGCCAACTAGAGGCCGATAAGACCAGACCGTAAAAAAACTCAGAAGGCTTAGAGGAGACACGCACAAAGGCACGAGGCAAGAGGTAGCAATTGCAGGGATTCTTGTTACAGGTAGAATTTGCAGAGTGTGGACCTCACAGAGCTTACAGTTCTCATCAAGGAGCAGGATAAGACGTGGCTAACAAAGAAAAGGTGTTGTGTGTGGGGGGAGTGGGCCTGGAGGACGTGGCAAAGGCATGGCGTTTTGCTGAACACGTTTCATGAATCCTCGCAGGATCTCTATGAAGTAGTTTGCCATTTATATCCTATTTTACAAATGGGGAAAAAGAGCCAGAGAAGAAAGAGAAAGGTGTAAAGCCTATGTCCCCGAGCCAGTGTCTGGTGGTGTGACCATTCGATCCTGATTTTGTGGTGTCCCTATAATTTCATTTATCCTATTTGGGATCTGGGTTCAGACACACGGCGCAGATTTATCAGTATAAAATACAGACAAAACAGCCTGGGAAGGGTACTTGTCAGGCAGCGGCCCTGAGGTTTCTTATCAACTCAGAGGTGAATGTGCCTGTGAGTTGAGCCAATCAGGGAGCACGGGCCCTGCGACTCTGAATCCCAAGCCTTGCATCTCATGCCTGTTGCGTGCTCAAGTGGCCAAGTGAGTAACTAGCAAT
The DNA here is from genome assembly GCA_004027025.1 of Myocastor coypus. Lineage (NCBI taxonomy): Eukaryota > Metazoa > Chordata > Mammalia > Rodentia > Myocastoridae > Myocastor > Myocastor coypus. The sequence continues at coordinate 4,370 of PVJA010056704.1, forward strand.
ATCAGAGTCCAAACCAAGTCGCCTGGCGTCAGTCTGTGTCTGTGGACTGCCTGTCTTGTTTTTGGTGCCACCACTTTTTATAGTTGAGGGAAGTGAACAGGCAAGGCTTTTCATAGCTTGTTTCAGTCATACGGTCAACAGATAGAAAGGTCCCCTGAAACCCGGCGAGACCTTAGTCCAGGGTTGGCGCTGACACCAATGGCTCTTTATTGCTTCCAAGAAGCAAAAGCATGTGTTCTACAGGATGTGTACTGGGACATTTGACCTGTGCTGAGTAATGAGCTGCTTACCAAGGGAGGGTACCTTCAAGATTAGTGTGAAAATAACTGCAACGGGACGCAACCCTTCCTAGGACAAGGCCGAGCATGTGTGTGTGCGCTTCCACGTGTACGTGGGCAACAATGAACTAGCAAAAACAAAAAACAAAACCAAAACAACAACAAAAAAACTAATGCTTAAAAAAACAACAAACAAACAAAAAACCCCACAATGAACTAGCTGCCCTAATGGATTAATAATAAAATCTTACAGGCATCACAAAGCAGAGTCTACTTTATTTATTTATTTATTTATTTATTTATTTATTTATATTTTAAACAGAATATGTAAAAATAATAAAACAGTTTCAAAACAAGCTAATAGTAAATAACAATAATTAACCCATTGGATTTTTTTTTGGTATTTTTTTTTATGGAAGGGTCTACAGGGTGTTCAGGTTTTCACTCCTAGATCAGACTTGTATTGATCCACCTGTTTACAGCCCCCCAAGAGCTGGGATTACAGATCTGCTCCACCACGCCCAGTCTCAATTGCTGTCTCAGTGCACCCTGGGGGCAGACCCTGGGATTGAACCCCTTCCATTGCATATTGTTGTCTATATAGTATTCAGAAAATGTTAGAGGCATGAAATATTATTGAAGCACTTTTAGCACAGATCTTTCTTTTAAATGAACTAAGAGAAACTAGCTGTAGTACCATCTCAAATATCTTGTGTGTGTGTGTGTGTGTATATATATATATATATATGTATATATATATATATATATATTCCATTTCTTCTTTTCCCATTTCCACCATCATGGTTTCTCTCATTTTAAAAAAGAGGAAGAAAAACAGAAATAGAATAAAACAGAGTTTCCAATCAGGCAATAGCATAACAATAATCAATACATTGCACATTTTTATCTTCATAGTAGCTGCTCAGGTTACAAGAGGTAGGCATGAAATAATGTCCAGATGACATTAGCACAAATCTTTCTTTCCAATGAACTAAAAGAAACTAGCTGTGTAACTATCTTAACGGTCTTATATATATTTATATGTATTTCCCCCTTTCTCCTCCTCCCCAGTAGCTTGTCTTTTAAATAGTTTCTTCCCAACTCAACAGATCTGTTATGCATTTTGCATGTTATTTACTCATCCGGCTTCTCATGTTAGTGATACAGTGTGACCTTTACATGTAAAGGTCTGATTTATTTCACTTATGAATATGATCTCAAGTTGCATCCATTTACCTATAAAAGTCTTGATGAATGAATGCACACTTGCTGGGTGAAGAAATAGCAATGGCAGATAAATAGATGAAAACATATGCAGTATCCCCAGCCATCTGAGAGATGCAAATTGAAACAGCCCCTGAGATTCTATCTCACTCCACGAAGAATCAAGATATTAACCAGTAACAAATACAGGTGGGGCTCCGGGGGAAAAGCAACCCTTCTCCCCTTTTAAGAAGTACAGATAGTGGGCCAGCCAGATAGCTGAGGGGACTAAAGTGCCTGGCATCAATCGTGTCCTGTCATGCCAACCCTGCTCCAGGGGTGCGGTGACACAGCAGCTGAGCCTGCGCAAGGTGGCACATGCTTGTGATCCCAGTGGTTGGGAGGCTGGAAAATAGGCAGGTCATTACAAGTCCGCTCTGTGTAGTGAGACTCTGTAGCTACAGTAGCTAATAGACCCCTGAAAAAGTGTTCAGTCTCTCTGGTCATGTAAGAAATGCAAATTAAAATGATACTAAGATGCCATCTTACTCCACAAAGAATGTGTATCATCAATAAATAAAATAATAAATGCTGGCATGGGTGTGTGGAAAAAGGAACGCTGATATGTTGTTGTGGGAATGTAAACTAACACAGCCACTCTGGGAATCACTATGGAGATCCTTCAAAAAACTAAAAGCAGGAATTTCATCTGATCCATGTATCGTCTTTCTACGTATATCTTGAAAAATTTAATGATATGTTGCAGTGGTAGATCCATATGTACATTTATAGCCGCTCAATTCATAATAGATAAATCTTCGAAGTAGCCTGTATGTACATCAACACATTTGGGTAGCGAGATAGCTCAGCAGACTAAGCACCTGCTTAGGCAAATACAGGGACTGGATTCAATCCCCAGCACCACATGTCATGCCAGCCCTGCCCCCAGGGTGCGCTGAGCCACCCACCCAAATCTGGGCACTGTGACACATGTCTATAATTCCAGCACTGGGGAGGCTGAAAACAAGAGGATCACTATGAGTGTGAGCTACATAGTGAGGCCCTATACCAAATCCATAAACTGAAAGAAACAAACAAAAAGAAATAAGACCGGCATAGCCAGGGATCTCCTACACGGAATGCAGTTTGCTACAGCGCTAGTACCAAGTACCAGTGGGGACCTCCTGTGCCTGTCCTGTTTGTACCTGTTATTTGTGGATTTATTCTCTGTGCGCCTGGTTCTTTTCACTGTTTCTACTCCTTTCCCAATAAAACTTTGTCAAGTGAGAGCCTGTAGATTCTCCTCCATAATGCTTGAAGAAAGACTGATACTGTACTAGTTTGGGGTTTGGGGAAGGTATTAAGGACAGATTTTGGAGGGAAGAAGAATAGAAGCAAGGAAGCTTGTGATGTGTTTATTTTAGAGCCATGCTTACTTAGAGAAAACCGCACGGGCATTGTAAGACACACGGGACTTCCACTAATCTATGAACAGAGTACTTTAAGGAATAACCCGTCTTCTTTTGATAGGTGCTGTGGCTGGGTGTCCAGGGCAGTTATTTTTTCCCTGAACAATGCCAACCCCTGGTGCAACTCATGCAGTTCCTGGAAGAGAGGAGCCCAAAGATCTCCTCACAAACACTTCAGGGTCCTCTGCTTTTGCTGGCAGCAATGTCTGTCCAATCAGGCTCGCTTTTCCCACCCAGATCAATCGCCGTTAGCTTTTCTTACGCAGTGCCTCCATTTGGTACCTGCAGATTTTTCTACTGGGTCCCAGAGTCCTCTTCCTCTGCTCTTTCACCCGCTAGTTCCATTTTCTGCTTTCCCCTTCCTGGTGAAGATCTCCCGCTTCCCTTCCCTTCCCTCACTTCGTTCTGTGGGGTGGAGATGGAAGCCAAGGATTCCAACTCTCCAGGCAAGCACTCACCACTGAACCACATCCTGGCCCTTCCAGATCCTTTCCCTTGGTCAATGCCTCTGCTCACTGACGCTTTGGGAGTCCCAGGAAAAAGATCCTGGGGCACTCTGCTGAGGCAAGTGATGCATTCATAGGGGAAGGCACCAGCCATTGGCCTGTTAGCTGGGAGGTGAACCTGAATCTAGTAGGAGAAGAGGACTCGATGTATATCTGGTGAAGCGGAAAATTCAGAGGGACGAGAAGATGAAGACGTGAAGGGGCACTACCGTCACGAGGATCTGCCTTGGCAAGGTCCCTCGGGCACTCAGTGTCAGTTTTCTTCTCCTGTCCTCTAACTTTGGTTAACATTGCGGGCGCGACCCGAGAGGAGACAAAAAGCTGTGAGTGAGCAAGGCCACTAGGGAATGGGCTGGCCGCAGTGATTCAAGTGACAATGGGCCTGGCCTGTGTGATCTTTTACTCTGTGACCTTGGGATAGCAGCCTGACCCATTGGGTCTAGGTGCCATGGCCAGGTCTGTGGTCAGTTTGACCAGGGCCTGCTGTGCCCTTAGTGTTTGTCACTGTCAGTGATGGAAGCTCCTCGTCTCACTGGCACTTGCTTCCCCCGAGAGGGGCAGACAGTTACCTCCCAGCTGCAAGGATAGGTTAAGGAAATCTAGAAGGTAATCTAAATCAGTCAATCAATCAATCAATCAATCAGTCACAATCAATCAATCAATCAATCAATCCTGTTTTCCCTCTCTCCTTCTTTCATTCTTTCCTTTCTCCCTTCCTCTTTTCTTTCTTCTTTCCTCATTTCTCTCTTCTTCCTTCCTTTCCTTCTTTTCTTTTTAGCTACAGAGTGCTCTGTAACTTCAAATCCCAGGTTATTGCATGGGACAACTTTAATCTCTACTAGTGTTAACAGAGGGGTCTATTCTGTGGCCTATTAACCCGGAGGGACCTGTGCATACATTCACTAACTCTGTGAACGCAGATGGAAAGCAGTCGTATCTCTATTCTACTGACCCTTAGTATCAGGAAGGCTGACATTTAGCATCCTTCAATGATGAAACGACTCCCCACAACCTGCGGCACCAGGATTATGTTAGACTTTAGAGCAAGGAACAAGAAAATGGTTCATGGAACTCGATGGCTCGCAACATTGCAGATTTTGCCCTCTCTCATCACTTCCCTGAACACGTGGGAGTTACGAGGCTGGGTCTGCATGGCCCGGGCCACCTGCCATCGGCCATCCCAGAAGCTTGCTCTGATCCCTGGCAATTCTGTACCAAGGAACCCCCAGCCCCACAGGAAGTCCCAGCGAGCCCATCATTGCGTGCTGCTCCAAGCGCCTGGAGAGATCTGGTGTCCAGAAGACCAGAAGTCCTATCTTTGTGTTCTTCACCGGATTGCTAATAAAATGTCACCATGAAACAGATTTTCCCATTGTGCATACTGGAAACGAGAAGACCAGAGCCCTACAGATGTCCATCCTGTCAGGGATCAGGTGTGTCACAGGCTGGCACGGGCGTGTATCATCCTCACTCCTGCTGAGTCCCAGCAGCCATCACAGGTTGCGGCTTCACAAAGTGAAACAGCACATTTGTACCTTCAGTGTATTGCTTTCATTTTTCCAGCAGACGCATCAATAAACACATACATTACTGTCTCAGAAGTGGGTTGAACTTAATTTTATCACTGTTATTCAGTGTGTTGGTTTTCCTTAGTAATCTAATGCAAAGTATTCATTTTAAAGCATTTTTTTCCTGTTAAGCATGCCATAGGCTTCCTGAGACCAATAAAATGGTATATATAAAATGCTTAAGGCACTGTGACTTACCATGAGTTTGCTTCAGCTTTGAGGCTTTATATAACCTTTGCTCTTAAATACGTAATGATAGGTGTCATCCTGTTTTACATCTGAAAGGCATATGAGTCGAAATTATGAGATTATCGAAAATTCAGTTTTAAAACACCATACTTGAGAGAATGGGAAGTGACAGAAATGTCCAACTTCTAGACAAATTCTATCTTCATAAATTTTCAAAATATAAATATGCTTAAAACTGACAATTCTTTTTTTATTGCAAGCTACAAGCAAACGTGGGTTCAGTAAAGCTAGAAAGGCACTTTCTGAGTTCATTCTTTCCCATGAGTTCATTCTTAATGGCGAAGCCACAGCCTCACTCTAAAGGTTCTTGCACTTGTATTTTCACAGTTTAGTTTAAAAAATATCCCTAGTACTTTGTATAGCAAACTCTTCTATCATTTCTCATTCATTTATTTAATTACTACTTTGTATTGTTCAAAAAAAAAAAAAAAAAAAAAAAACTATCTCATGTCACCTGCGTGCGTGATTCTTAACTGTTTGTTTGTATTGATCACAGAATCGGATGCCATTTTGTGGATTTCAGCATATTGTAGATCAGTCACTTTTTCAGGTATGGAAATGGAATTTTGTTATTTATTGTGACCATAAAGAACAAGTATCACCAATATTTACTCTATGCAACATGGACACGATAGCCTCCTTGTCATCTATGGTTACAATAAACGAGGTATAAAGTTGCAAAATTGTGAATTAACATTCCTAATATCATCATATCTGATTCATATATGGTTTGTTGGAAGGCAAAGGATAAACTGGGCAAAACATCTGGAATATTCTTTGCCCACTGATCAAGAACCTCGTTCTTGCAGGTGTGGCGGTGCGTTTGGAGTGCACTGTAGCAGAGAGCTGTCCCCACGCTCCCAGTTTTGGTTCTTGCTTGGCCCCTGGGCTTCAATCTCACTGGACTTAGAAGAGCTGTGTTGCAGGGCCGTGTGGCATGCAGAGCGATCGCCCCACCCTGGGCCAAGTGTGGTCTCTGGACTGGAGGGTCTGCTTGCTCTGGGGCTGTGTGAGAAATTTAGAGAGCGGCTTCTCCCTACACCTGTGAGTGAGTG
>PVJA010056705.1:0-10687 GCA_004027025.1 Myocastor coypus
GATAGCTCTCTGTGTTCAGGCTGTGTAGCTCTTGGAATGCCCCTCAGCTTGGGCCTGCATGCTGCTTTTCTATGGCTAGATCCGGATTCTGCAGGTTTGGCAGGAACACCAGAGAAGTACCAGATGGTGTGCCTCTGGCATGCTGGCGGGCTCAGCTCGGCCTTGCTGAGGGAAGGCCTCTGCGGGGCTTTTCCAGGGGAAGGCAGCCATTTTCCTTTTGTGATGAGTCACTATTTTGCGGGGAGGAAGTTTGCAACCCTGCAAATATCTTTGATTTTCTTCTCAAACTTCCACCCTCATGATGACTCTTACATCAGACTGTTATTCCTGTGATTACCAAATGGGGATGTACAGATCCGTCATTGTACATTTGTGCACGGGCGCTGTTCTCTCAGGGAGAAGCTTTCTCACTGTCTGTGCGCGTTTGGCCTTTCAGTCATTTCCTTTAGCTTAAATAGAAAATGTCACGGGTGCTTATTTTCCTGAGTTACCATCATGATTTATTTTGTTGAGTAGGTTATGTCGGATTTGGCCAGTGTGCGAACCTCTAGGCTCCTGAGTCTTTTATGGGACATCCTCGTTTTTTTAATAAACTTGTAATTTAGCACCAATATTTCTGCTTTCTTTCTTTCTTTCTTTCTTTCTTTCTTTCTTTCTTTCTTTCTTTCTTTCTTTCTTTCTTTCTTCCTTCCTTCCTTCCTTCCTTCCTTCTTTCCTTCCTTCCTTTCCTTTTTTTTTCTTTCTTCTTTTCAGTAGTGTAGGCTGGTCTTGAACTTACTATATGCCCCATACTGCCTCAAACTCAACGCAGTATTCCAGGGTCAGCCTCCTAAATGCTAGGACCACAGCTGTGCGCCTCCATGCCTGACGATGCTTCCTGTCTTTGTTTTTTAGAGACAGGGTTTTGCTATATAGTTCAGGTTGGCCTTGAACCCACAGGGTACCCCTCTTGCCCACCGCAGCCTCCCAAAGGCTAGGATTATAAGTGTATGCTACCATGCTCAGCATCTGCTTCCTGTCTTTAAACAGTGACCATGAGGTACTGAATAACTGATTGAATAAACTTCAGGCTACACATGGCCATATTAGTTAGCTTTCTCTTGTTAGCCAAATACCCACTGTATGCAGTTTAAAGGAAGAGAGATCTGTCTTTAGTTCAGGGTTTCAGAGAGCTCAGACCACGGTGGGCTGGTTCTGCACCACCAGCACCATGTCAGAGGAGGGGGTGGGGGAGAGCTGCTCAGCTCCTGACACCTGAGCCAAGTGTGGGCAAGGGTGTCGGGAAAGACAGGGCCTGGGCCCAGGGCTGGCACAGTCCTGCGGCCATGTGACCCACAAGATGCACCCAGTGTGCTTTACTAATCTTTTGGACACCTCTCATGACACCCAAACTGTCCATCAAGATTTTTCTTTCTTTTTTTTTTGTCTTTTTGAGACAGGGTCTCACTATACAGTTCAGGCTGGCCTTGAGCTCACTTTTGTAGCCCAGGCTGGTCTCGAACTCACACCAATCCTCCTGCCTCAGCCTCCCAAGAGTACTGGGATTACAGGCATGTACCACCATGCCCGGCTCTGTCCATCAAGATTAAACAGCAGCTAAAGTGCCTGCTTAGGCATGGTGGTGCGTGCCTGTAATCCCAGCGCTTGACAGGGTGAAAACAGGAGGATCACTGTGTTGTTCATTGATAGAGGTCCCTAGGTCTGATGCTGCAAATAATGAACACACAGGACCATTAACCCTCCAATGGCCAGCGACGGTCATAGGGAGATGGCTCCAGGAAATATATTTCAAAATATTTTATAGTATTTATTTTACTTATTTTTATGTATTTGGTACAGGATCTCACTACACAGATCAGATTCATAGTGAGCCTACTATTTTCAGCCTCCCAAGCTCTGGGGTTATGACCACATGCCAGCATGCCCAGTCTCAATCGCTGTCTCAGTGCGCCCTGTGGACAGGGCTGGCAGGCACACTGCAAATGGAACCCTGGTGCCTGTGTCTGCCTAAGCAAGCACTTGCTGAGCTATCTGGCCAGCCCTCAAGATATTTTTTTTTTTTTTTTGTGGGACCGGGGTTCAAACTCACGACCTTGCACTTGCCCAGCAGGCACTTGTGCCTCGGAGCTATCTCCCCAGCTCCAAGATATTATTTTTAAAACACATTTACTGGTTACATTAGCAATGGAAACGGAACTGTTTCTAGTTGGAATGTCACACTTTGTGATTCTCTGCCAGCAGGGATGGCTCCAGAGCTGTCTCAGTCAAGGCATCTTGTCAGAGGGGCGTCTCATCCCATGACTCCTCGTCCCCTGCTGGTCAAATGGATGAGCAAGCACCAGAGCAGCAGCTGGATTCCCAGATTTACTCAAGAGTGTAGTTCTAATCTCAAAGACTTCAGTAAGGGAAATAACCCTCGCTGGAATTTGAAGTGTCTCATACACAGTCACACAATGGGGGAGGAGTGCAGCTGGGACAGGCGCTCCCCTCCCTTTCAATGCTAGGGTTCCTATTTGCAGGGCTGGTCTCAGGCTGGCTTGTGTGACCCCAGCTGTCCTGGGAACCCCTCTAGAAAGTGATGAATAGGCGCCTGGCTGCTTAGATCATGAATGAGACGGGCACTCCTTGTCTCTGGCCATTGCTGCCACTGTACAAGGAAGACCTCTGCTAGTGTTTGCTTGTGGAGTGTCCCCCAGGGCCCACGTGTGGATGGTGTGGGCCCCAGCCTGTGTCACTACTAGGAGGTGGCAGCACCTTTGGGAGGTGGGGAGGAAGTTAAGGTGCTAGGGGTCTGGCCTTAAAGAGATATTGTGGCCCTGGCCCTCCTCTCCTCCCCTTCCCTCCCTCTCCTTTTCCTTTCTTCTCTTCTTCCCTTCAACTCTCAATTTCCTGGCTGCTATGAGACAAGCACTGTCTCATGTACTGATACACTGTCCTACCACATGGGCTGAAACCTTTGAAATCAGAGTTAGAATAAACCCTTCCTCTTTCAAAAATTTTATTACCAGGGGCTGGGGAGATAGCTCCGAGGCACAAGTGCCTGTGTGGCAAGTGCAAGATCGTGAGTTTGAACCCCGGTCCCGCAAAAAAAAAAAAAATAAAAATAAAAAAAAAATAAAAAATTTATTACCTCAGCTATTTTGGTACAGTAGTGTTATGGCTTATGTCTAGTTGTCCCCCCAAAGCCTCATGGAGTCACTGGGCAGGGACTTCTAGAGTTTGAGACTTGATCCATGATCCCTGGGATTATAGGTTTTAGTACTGATGGGATTATGGGTGGAAGTACTTCTGGGATTATGGGTGTAGCCTAAGGCGGGGGCTAAGGCAGAGAGCCTGAATGTAATATAAAGAGAGGCAGAGAGACAGACTGGAGCTCTAGCTGTTGCTGTTGTTCTGCTGCCGTGTTGGTTGGCTACCTCTGCCGCCATTTTGTTGCTGTTCCGCCGCCATGAACTGGATGCTCTCTGCTCTGTTCCACTCAGCCTTGGGCCACCGAATATGGACTGAAACCTCCAGTAACTGTGAGCTAAATAAACCTTTCCAGGGGGCCAGGGAGATAGCTCCGTGGCACAAGTGCCTGCCTGGCAAGTGCAGGGTCGTGAGTTTGAACCCTGGTCCCACCAAAAAAAAAAAAAAAAATAAAATAAATAAATAAATAAATAAATAAACCTTTCCTTTCTTCATCTCGAGTGTCCGGTATTTGTCCCAGCAATGAGCAAAAAAAGTAACTAATACAAATAGTGAAAAGCTGACTCACAGAGCACCTTCCTGTACCTTTGAACCAGTGCCTGGCTTCTGTTCTTAGGGGCAATACAATGAAAGCTTGAGACCCTGTCTCAAAAAAAAAAAAAAAAAAAAAAAAAAGCTGGGCGTGGTGGTGCATGCCTGTAATCCCAGCACTCGGGAGGCTGAGGCAAGAGGATCAGTGCAAGTTCGAGACCAGCCTGGGCTATAGAAGTGAGCTCAAGGCCAGCCTGCCGTACAGCGAGACCCTGTCTCAAAAAGACAAAAAAGAAAAAAAAAAATGCAAGCCAACTATCCAGGTATTTGTGTTACAGTGAGAAAAAACTGATCCCAGGTGGTCTCCCAACCTAAAAAGTATCTGGGATGAGTTTTGTTCTCTAAAACCAAAGAATGAATTTTAGAAACAGAGGTTATGAGCAGAATAGATTTACTGGGGCAAAGAAAGCTCCTGTCCAAGAGAGGGACAGGAGAGGGTCCTGAGTGGGTGCTCCCCAGGAAGCTATCTCTTCCAGGGACTTTTATAGAGGAAAACCATGTGTTGAGGTGGGCCTAAGGTTGTGGACAAGACATGGGAACTCACTTAGGTGGGTATGAAGTGGGACAAAACTATGGGTAACCAATGAGATTACAAGCAGCATTGCTCAGGTAAAACTGATTAAATCCAGTCTCTTCCTGTTGGGGGTTGGGTTACTGATTCAGTTGGACTCTTTCAAGATGATTGATACCTACTTTCACTATCAACCCTTGGGCTGGGTGTGGTGGCACATGCCTATAATCCCAGCATTTGGGAGGCTGAGGCAGGAGGATCTGTATGAGTTCGAGGCCAGCCTGGGCTACCAAAGTGAGCTTAAAGCCAGCCTGAATTGCATAGTGAGACCCTGTCTCAAAAACAAAACAGGGGCCAGGAAGGATGGCTCAGTGGTCTAAAGCGCCTGCTTAGGAAAGCTTGGGCGGCTGGGCGGCTGCAGAGACTGCAGTTCAATCCCCGGCACCACATGCTGTGCCAGCCCTGCCCTGAGGGCAGGCTGAGCTGGCCGTAAAAATAAACAAACAAACAAACAAAAAGTTCTGAAACAAGAAAAAAAATATTCTTGCCGGGCGTGGTGGCTCACGCCTGTAATCCCAGCACTTGGGAGGCTGAGACAGGAGGATTGGTGCGAGTTCGAGACCAGCCTGGGCTACAAAAGTGAGCTCAGGACCAGCCTCAACTGCATAGCAAGACCCTGTCTCAAAAAGATAAAAAAAAAAAAAAAGACTCAGCCCTGATGCCCATCCCTAGGGAAGTATGTAGCTGCATTTGTTTACTCTCATCTTGAGATCTGGCCCACAGCAGAGGAGTGCCTGTTTATAGTTGTGAAGTCATCTTGTCTTCCACGTTGTCCTTGAGAGCCTGGCCCTATCTAACTGCTTATATAATATTTCTATCTAATTTAGCTGCCTACAACATTTGTAGGGAGCTGCCATCCTATCTCAGCCTTGTTTCTTATCTCGTGTCTAGTTCTTTAGCTATTCCTCACAAGGATAGTTTCTGGACTGCTTGAACACCCTGAGAGACTTTCTCTGGAGGCACAAACTGAACTGAATGAGATTCTTCTTTCCACTAGTGGTTACAGATGGTCCTTTGTGTAGTTTGAATACTGTACATTAGTATAGCCTAGCAGGGTTAAGGTTTCCAATACCTAGTCCTCATTACTTTCCAAAATATTTTTTTAAATTAATTAATTAATTATTTATTTTTAAAAACTTTATCTATTTATGTTATGGCTGGCTCAGCCTGCCCTGGGGGTGGGACTGGTGCTGCATGTGGTGCTAGGGATCTAACCTCGGTTTCTATGGTTGCCTAAGCTTGCCTAAGCAGATGCTTTAGACTGCTGAGCTATCTCGACAGCCCTCAAAATGTTGGTTGTTTTCTTTTCTTTTTTGTCTTTTTGAGACAGGGTCTCAGGCTGGCCTTGAGCTCACTTTTGTAGCCCAGACTAATCTCAGACTGACACCGATCCTCCTGCCTCAGCCTCCCAAGTGCTGGGATTATAGGCATGCATCACCATGCCTGACTTAATGTTGTTTTTTTCCTCAGCCTTATACCATGTTTTTTTTTTTTTTTTGTCTTTTTGAGACAGGGTCTCACTATGCAGTTCAGGCTGGCCTTGAGCTCACTTTTGTAGCCCAGACTGGTCTCGAACTCACACCGATCCTCCTGCCTCAGCCTCCTGAGTGCTGGGATTACAGGCATGCACCACCACGCCCGGCAGCCTTATACCATGTTGTTTTAGGGTGTTTTCACTGGGAGAAGGAAGAAGTGTGAGGGTTATAGTGTAGAAAAGGTGCCACCTCTTGTTTGCCAGCTGGAGTTGCTCCACTGCACAGGTCTGCACACTGGCACTGGTGGGTCTTTCAACACCATGCCTGTCCCCTGCTTTCTCAATGCAGCTTCCTCTGCGTCATGCACTTGAGTGCTCAGCAGAAGGTGATCTGGTTCTGGTTTTTGTTCTCCCTAGTCCTGTGTTAGTAATATTGGTTGGCTTAACTTTGACTGTTGCCCTTATCCTCTTGTGAGTGTGTGCATGTGTGTTGGGGGGATGGTACTGACCTGCTGATCTGGGGAATCAAGGGATGAAGACCAAATTTCAGCCAGGCGTGGTGGCACACCCCTGTAATCCCAGCACTAGGGAGGCTGAGGCAGGAGGTTCAGTGTGAGTTCGAGACCAGCCTGGGCTACAAAAATGAGCTCAAGGCCAGCCTCAACTGCATACCAAGACCCTGTCTCAAAAAGACAAAAAAAAAAAAAAAAAAAAAAAAAACCAAATTGCAGATTAGCCTAGAGCAGAGGAAACCTATGGATACATCAGAAGCCCTACCTGGGGTGGGCCTTCTTGAAAACGCTTATCTTTGCATCTTACACACTAGTTGAGTACACTATCTAAAGTACTTTTACTCATGTTGATTGTTCATTTTTTAGGTATTTGGTGCAGGATCTATAGGGTCTCACTACACAGATGGGACTCTGCAGTGAGTCTCCTCCCAAGTGCTGGGATTACAGGTGTGTGCCACCATGCCCAGTCTCAGCTGTCTCCCTGCACCCAGGGGTGGGGCTGGCACACACGGCAGGGATCAAACTCTGGCTGGCCCATGAGCTCTGCCTAAGCAGGCGCTCTAGTCCACTGAGCTATCTGGCTGGCCCCACTTTTACTCATATTGAATTTGATCTTCCTAACAATCTCTTGAGGTAGGTGGGCAGCTGGTGTCTTCCTTGTGTATGCAATGGACCCAGTTGGTGGCTGACTGTCTTCATAGCCCCCTGGGTTTTATAGTACTTATACTTCCAGCCTATAATGTGTGCCAGTACTTTTTTAGTAGTCAGGATTCTTTGTGAATTAATGACATAATTCCAAGTATAAATATTCGTTTATTAGAGAAGCATAAATGGAAAGTTTTCTCTGTCTGAGGTTGTGATAGGCGCTGGTGATTCAGTGATGAACAGTGGTCCCTGCTTTGCAGCTGCTGATAGTCCAGTAATTGCTACCAAGTTATTTGTGTTTCATCAAGAACAATGGGAATCATTGACTTTTGCTACTTGAGAAGTGGAAGAGATGTTTAAAGACCGCCTGGTTAAAAAAATCAGGACCACTTACTCAGGACTCCCCCTTCTTGTCTCTCTCAGACAGGAGCTTTCTTTCCCTGCAATAAATCTATTATGCTCATAAAAAAATAAAAATAAATAAAATAAAATTTTTAAAAAGATCACCTGGGATCCTCAGCTATCTTAGATAGGTATTGACAGGATCAGGACCAGGCTCTGGGCTCCAAGCTTCCCGGCCGTGTCCCCATCTCCACACTATAGTTTCTTTCTTTCTTTCTTTCTTTCTTTCTTTCTTTCTTTCTTTCTTTCTTTCTTTCTTTTTGTCTTTTCAAGACAGGGTCTCACTATGCAGTTCAGGCTGGCCTTGAGCTCACTTCTGTAGCCCAGGCTGGTCTTGAATTTACACTCAACCTCCTGCCTCAGCCTCCCCAGTGCTGGGATTACAGGCATGTACCACCATGCCCAGCTCACACTATAGTTTCTTTCCTTTCTCCCTTTCCTACTAGTTGGCTGTGGAGATGAGCCAAGCTCAGATCATTATGGTGAAGTATCTAAACCTAGATGTCCTAGAGGTTCCCTAGAATTGTCTGCTGTAGTAATGTTTAGTTATTGGCTTATTGTGGTGTTTTTTATAGGTCTAGTAGCGTCACTCAACCCCACTCTTTCCCTAGAACCTAACTTAATGTCGTTAAGCACATGGCACAGTAGTGGAAAGCTGACCCAGAGAGCACCTTCTTGTACCTCTGAGCCAGTGCCATGTGCCATGAGGAAATGGTCTCTCTGTTGCTCTGAAGTCAGCACAGGTTTTTATCCTGAAGGATGCATGTTTTACTTGGGACATAATGTTGCTTACAAGTGTTTGGAGCTGAGCATCTGATGTTGGAAGAGGCCACAGGCTTATTCTGCATCTACACCAGAGTGAAATCAGAGATTTTTTCTTTTTTTTTTTGTGGGACCAGGGTTCAAACTCATGACCTTGCACTTGCCAGGCAGGCACTTGTGCCACAGAGCTATCTCCCTGGCCCTCAGAGTGAAATCAAGAGAGGGAAGTTCTATAAAGATAAATATATCTCTATCTTTCTTTTTTTTTTTCTTGTTTCAGAACCTTTATTTATTCACTCATTCTATGGCTGGCTCAGCCCACCCCGAGGGCAGGGCTGGCGGAGCATGTGGTGCCAGGGATCGAACCGCGGTCCTTGAAGCCGCCCAAGCTTTCCCAAGCAGGCGCTTTAGATCACTGAACCATCCTGCCAGGCCCTATATCTCTATCTAATAGCAGCATTTAATAATGTAGTGATGTTCAAACTGAGGCTTCCTAGGAGGGAATATGGTTGTTTCCACACTGTGAGTAGCATTTGCCTGGTCTCTTTATCCTCCACAACCAATGCTGAGAGATGGTTTGTCTTATGGTGAGGAAATGGATTGAACTACCAGAAACAGTGATGAAGGTGCCACAAACATTAATTTACAGTACCTACTGATCTTTAGAAAATGTTCTGGGAGCTGGGCACGGTGGCCCACGCCTGTAATACCAGCACTCGGAAGGCTGAGGCAGGAGGATCAATGCGAGTTTGAGACCAGCATGGGCTACAAAAGTGAGCTCAAGGCCAGCCTGAACTGGATAGTGACACCCTGTCTCAAAAAAGACCAAAAAAAAAAAAAAAAAAAAAAAAAAAGTTCTGGGGCTGGAGAGATAGCTCAGTAGAAAAAGTGCTTGCTTGGCAAGTGCAAGGGCCTGAGTTCAATCCCTGGTTCCACACACACACACAAAAAGAATATTCTGCCTTCTGCCTTGTGAAGTTCGTGTAGTGCTGTTTTATGGCAATGGTGGGGGTCTCTCCTGCTTCTTTTCCAGAAGAGTCTTAGGAGACATGTGGAGGTGTTCCAAGGATAGTCCAGAGCTGTTCTGTAAGCTGCTCTGAGTTACTGTTTCTTAATTTTTCCTTCTCTCTTTCTTTCTTTCTTTCTTTCTTTCTTTCTTTCTTTCTTTCTTTCTCTCTTCTCTCTCTCTCTCTCTCTCTCTCTCTCTCTCTCCCTCTCTCTTTCTTTCTCCTTTTGAGACAGGGTCTCGCTATGCAGTTCAGGCTGGCCTTGAGCTCACTTTTGTAGCCGACTGGTCTCGAACTTGCATGGATCCTCCTGCCTCAACCTCCCAATTGCTGAGATTACAGGCGTGAGCCGCCACGCCTGGGTTTGTTTCTGAATTTTTCTTCTGTTGCTCTTTATGTTGTGTTTATGTCTACCAAATATTGTCATTAAGAAGGTTCTTTGGCAAGAAATGAAGCTAGGGCCTACTTCCGTGGATATGCAGGATTAAGTGTCAAAGAAAGAACTGCATAGCCGTTAACCACACCTTCCTGAGTGGCTAATCGCATCTGCCTAGAGTCACAATGGCTCAGGGTCTGGGCTTCAGATTTTACTATTGACAGAGTCTTACAGATAAAGATAAATTCAGGCAGACTAAGTCACAAACCAATCTGGTTACAGAACAGTATGTGCATTATGACCTTTTCTATTGCTATACAGAAATACCAGGGCAACTTTGTAAGAAAAAGGTTCATATTGGCTCATGGTTACAGCCTAGGGCCAAGGGGCTGCATCTGGTGATGGCTTTCTTGCTGACAGAGTTCCAGGGCAGTACACAACATCACACATAACAAAAGGTGCGTCTGTATATGTGTCATCTTTAGTTTCTCTTCTTGTTCTTGCAAAGCCATTAGGACACAATCATGAGGGCTCCACTCTACTGACCTTATCAAATCCCAATCGCTCTGCAGGCTTCCCTTAATTATCTACCCTTCCAATATGTATCTCACATTTGAGAGTCATGCACCAAACCACTTTCACCGCAAGGAAAGAGGTTCAGCATGATGCTCTGAGAGACCTCTGTCAAACTCAGAGCTCTGTTTTAAGAATACCCATTGGTGACAAATAATGCCCTTTGGTGACAAAGACTATAAACCCATTGATACTCTCCCAAAGTTATACATAAAGCTGAAAATAGTAGAACAATCCATTAAAAATCCCTAAGACACAGCTGGAGCTGGATTCTGTTTCTCTCTAGGTGCAGAATTTGTACAAACTCTGTATGTTTATTATGTGTCACTTGGAAGAAGCAGAGGTGTTGTCAACATGCGAATCATTATGGAGTTTGTTTTTATAACCAGTCCTTCCTGTCTTACTGACAGCATATATGTCATCTATGTCGTTTCCCCCTCAGAATTTGAGTAAACTACCAATGATTTTTTTTTTTTTAAATGTATTTAGTACAGCCGGGCGTGGTGGCGCACGCCTGTAATCCCAGCACTTGGGAGGCTGAGGTAGGAGGATTGGTGTGAGTTTGAGACCAGCCTGGGCTACAAA
>PVJA010056706.1:0-10731 GCA_004027025.1 Myocastor coypus
GAGCCTGTGCACTGCTAAATGAAATTGTTTAGTAAATTGAATTAAGATCAACAGCTAATCTGTTTAATTTAGACTCAAACCTTCTGGGATATTTTCCTCAAAGCAGAGTTCTTGTCTTACAACTAGGAAATTGTTGTGAATTTAGTTTTTCAAGCCAAGCCAAAATTGCACCTTAAAACTTTGGCATTTAAAAATCTCAATTACCTGATAATCCTAACATTATTCTTTAAAGATAGAAGGATAAATGCAAGTACAACCCACAAAGGCTGAAGTTACGTTAATTCTTATTTAGTGGTAGAGGAACAGCTTGATTTTCTTTCTTTGAAGTTCTTGTATTCATACACATGAGAGGGATGGTGTTATAATTTTGATTTTTTTTTCAGAATTGGGGATTGAACTCAGGCCCTTGTGCTTGCCAGGCAAGCGCTTAGTCTACTGAGCTATCACCCCAGCCCTCTGATATATTTTTTAAAAGCTATGGATGTTATTATTTATTTCTTAGTACCTTAAACTTTTAGTTTCAGTTTCAGTTTCCCATAACTAAAGTCAGAAAAAAAATCATTACTTAATTGCCTTATTACGAATGCAGTGAACATTTTGGTAATCATTAGACTCTTGATTTGGGATGATTTCATATATCTCTGACACAGTGTACTGTTTCATGAAGTATTCAGTGTTATGACATGTCTTTAGCAGGCACATGAATATACATTAGTAAGTCAAAGAGTAAATGTCCAACAGAGAAAAAAAAAATCTTGCTACTTTTTGTTAACATGAAACATAGTAAAAACATAGTAATTAACATGGGTGCTGGAAAGGTCAGTTAATAGGAAGCAATATGTGGTGACGAGTGGACTGGCTCCTCAGAAGCGAGAACTGTGAATCCCCTGAGCAGTCCTGTCAGCCAGCTCCCTGCTCTCTGTCTTACCACTGGGCATTGCCTCGTAGCCAGTGAGAACTGTGGTTAACTTGAAGGGTACATGCCTCAGCCCAGGTCCTGCCATTTCACGTTCATTCTTTTAGACTTTTTCTCAAAATGTTTAATTTTGTAAAATCTTGGTTTCTTAACTTTAAAACAGGAATACGATTTCTTTTTTGCCTAGCTTTTCTCTCAAGTTGTTATGTCTATTAAACACAATATTATCTTAGACTTTTTTTACATGTATCAAGACATACACTTCTATATATTCATACACAAATCCATATGATAATTTGTATAAATTGGGCTGGCGAGATAGCTTAGCAGTCTAAAGCGCCTGCTGAGGCAAGCTTAGAGAAGTAGGCAGGGACTGAAATTCGATCCCCAGCACCACATGCTGCACCAGCCCAAGCCCCAGGGTGGGCTGAGCCATCCATAAATAAATAAATAAATAAATAAATAAATAAATAAATAAATTGTATAAATCCTAGGTAGTATATAAGGAACATTATGTAACTAGAAAAATAGAGAGGGAAGTTGATAGAGAAATAATCTTTTAGTTAAGTTTGATTAATACCTCCTATTATAAACCCGGGCCAATCTACTGATTCAGATAAAAATGTTAGCTCAGCCTTCGAGAAGCTGGAAATCCTCTGAATGTATTTTAGTTGTACTTCGTGATATATCCACTTTTCTTCTGAGCGCTACTTCAGCTGGTCACAGGCTCTCATTTCTAGTATCATCTGCATGCATTTGCTTGGCTGATTTGTTGAGTGGGAAACAGTGCATATTAAATAAACATCCCCATACATATACAAACCCCCCTGAGTTAAGTTTTGAGAAAGTTAATAGCTCTCTCTAACTTCAGAGAGGTGAATCTACTCATCAGTAAATGATCTTTTTTGGGTTGGTCAAATTGCTCAGCAGATTAAAGTGCCTGCAAGCAGGTGCAGGCACCAAGGGTTCGATCCCTGGGCCTGCCGTGCTGGACCCGACCATGGGCACACTGAGAAGACAGTTGAGACTGGGCATGGAGGTGCATGCCTGTAATCCCAGCTCTTGGGAGGCTGTGAACAGGCGGATCACTACAAGTCTGATCTAGAAATGAGACCCTGAACACCATGTAGCTCCTTTCCTCAAATACAAAACAGAACAAAAAACCAGACAACCCCCCATACAAATAACCTTTTCTTTTTAGCATCCTATGTTAAATATCTACTAATCATCTAAATGGGAAAAATAAATGCTTAATATTGGACATATTTTGTAGCATTCGTGGGACAGAGGGGGTCTATTTTCTCCCACAGGGTAGTGCATACAAAGCTACAGGATACTTACCCTGTAAGTTAATGGACAACTTCTCTCAAACCATGATACAACTATAGCATGGGACTATAGAGCAGTGTGGTAAGATTATCTCAGCATTCATAGATGTAGTGCTTCAATATTTTAATACTTCCAGACAATTCCAAAAGTATTCAATGGGTAGCATTTTTAATTTTCCTAAAAAACATGAATTTTATTTACCATACACTGTGAGAGGCTAGTGCAAAGTTTTGTGCCTTATCTGAAGACATACGAATATATATATATATATATATATATATATATATATATATATATATATATATATCTTTGAGACAGGGTCTCATTACGCAGTTCAGGCTGGCCTGGAGCTCACTTTTGTAGCCCAGGCTGGTCTCGAACTTGCACCGAACCTTGTGCCTCTGCCTCCCAAGTGTTGGGATTATAGGCGTGCACCACCATGCCTGGCTGAAGACATATACATATTGAACAGGTAAATTTTCCACAAGAAATTCTGAAAGGAAAGTGCAGTGGTTTAAAAAACAATTGCTCAGTGTCAGCAGTGGTGGCCCAGCAAGCCTGAGGGCTGGGGCAGGAGGTTCCTTGGAATCTGGCAATGTAGAGAAACAAAGAAAAGCAAAGAATTGTCTTGGAATACAAAGACAAAGAAGTGCAAGGCATACTCAGTAGCGGGATATCTCATAGCTGCTATGACAGAAAACCATATTTTAAACTTCTAAACCATTGTTTTAAGATAGATATGCACAAATGGTGACTTCTGAGAAGCTTTAGCTTTCGGGCTGTGCCGTGCCCGTGTGGCTGCAAGGAGACGATCTCCTTCGCATCGCTGTCCACTGCATCCCAGCATAGCTAGTGGCTCTCTCTCTCTCTGCCTTCTAGCTGTATTATTTTTCTTGGCAAGTCCATTTTTCCTTCTTCTTATATTCATTTTCATCTTAAAATCTTATTACAAGTAATAAAGAGCAGCAAGCATTTCAGTGGCATGTATCACCAGGGGAGATGACTGCTGGAAAATCTATCTTGTTTTCCAGTAATACAGATTGAGATGGATCAATAAATAGAGCATGTTTTCTCCAAAACAGGTAAGTCACCCTGATTATTTTCCTAGCAACATAATTTCCCAAGATCTGTTTCATTTTTCATTGAACTGACATTATTTGGTTATTTAGGCTAGCTGAACCTGCATGAAAACCAAATTCTACCTTAAAAATGTGAAGTTTTGACCTAATAGTAGATGAGAAAATGTAGTAAGGCAAATGACCAGGGGACTCATGCAGGATGCGGCACTTAAGCCAGTATCATACATCTCACACAGAGTTGATGGGAAAATAAACTAATTTTTAAAAACACTTCACATAGTGATACACATTGTATACTCCATTTAGTGCAAATGCCTTTTCCTTTTTTAAATTTCATCTTAAAGAAGAAAATGAAATTGAAAATAAGAGTTTCAAAACAGGTTAGTAGCAGAGTTACAAGAATTAATACAGTGCCTATTATTATCTTTGTAGTTATTCATAGTGTACAACACAGGCATAACATCTTGTCCGAATAATATTCGCACAAACTTTTCAGTGAACTAAGAGAAACTAGCTCTATGGCTATCTAACTATCTTGTGTACACTCTTATTAGTAAAGTGACTGTACCAAGTTATTGCTGGTCGCTCTGTCATTATAGGCCTATTACAGGGTTAGCAGTATTTATGGAGCACCCTGCAAGGTTCTTGTGTGCAAACAATGTCTACTGTGAAGATACATGATATATGTCATATGCGATTACAATGAACTTTAATCACTGTGCTCCATTGTCTACATTAACTGGATATTGAAGCTATTTTTTAAAATGTTGTAAATTATTTTGATATGAATATTTTACAGACTAAACTTTCACTTACACATTTTATATACAGTGTGAAGATATACATAAGGTTTGTGGACTATAAAAAGTAACTAGGGAAGGACGTCACCACGTTACACATAACCCTAGAGTATTTTCCCGTCTCTCATAATGTATGCGTAGTTACTATCATACAAAAGGGGAAACGGTAGTTGGGGATGCTATGGTGGTTTTGTACACATTTTAGAGAAGATCTGTCATGGTTTGGGGTTTTCAAAGGGAAAAAAGTATAATACAGCATGCATTTTGTAATATTATGTATGAGTTACCCCAAGGAGCATATACAGTGAGTGCAGGAAGTCTGCCCCAACACGAAGGCCTGAGAGCGTCCAGCTGAGGCCTGGGTCCCAATGCCTTGCCTGTGCAGCTAGAAACCTAGAGCCCACAACAATGTCTCATGCAGCTCTGCTTCAGAGACATGTGCTGGAAATGCCCAAACGCCTGTGACAGCAGGGTAAGGGTCTGTGCTAGCAGGCTGAGGGATCTATCTGAACTGGAGCTAGGAAGCGATGCCCAAGGTAAGAAGCAGAGTTCTCCCCCCCCCCCACCCCGCCCCACACCTCCACAAAGGTACTACAGGCATCCTCTTCCACAGTGAGGGCCTGAGTTCTTCCAGTGATGAGGAAAGCTGAGTTTCCATCAGGAAAGCCAGCGTGACAAGCTTTTCCACGAGGCCGAGTGGGGCACAACCTTTCCTTTCTGGAGTCAGGAAGCAATGCTCAAGATGAGCACCAGAGCTTCCCCAAGTGAACCAGATCCGTTCTCAGGAAAATGAAGGTCTGGGCTTCTCCTCACACAACAACAGCCGAATTCATCAAGAAAGCCTGAATGACAAGCTCCCCCAGCCAAACAGTCCAAGAGAACCAGCAGCTTTCAGCAGCTCCAGAAAGCTTCTCCCAACAGCTCCCCTAACAGCCCATCTCTTCCTCTCGGGTTCTGCCTCTTTCGGCGCCGGCAGCCTCAGCTGGGCCTCCCACACCCAGCACCACACTAGTTCGGCACATCTGGAAGTAGCATGTTGACCGCTGGTTAACAATCCACTACAAGACCTACTGCTTAGCTTGAGTCTCTTAATGCTACTTTCCTCGTACAGACACACAGCGACCTCGTGGAAGTGGGAAGGAGCTTATTTCTTCACAAGAAATCAAATTTATCACACTTCTAAAAATTAACATCGCAAATATCCATACAGAAGCATCCCAGTTAAAGTAAGCAAATAAATAACAAAGCGCATGGAGGGATGAGGGAAAGAATGAGAGGAAGACAAAGGAATGTGGCAGGATGACGCAGCAATCTAGTAACAAAATGATACTTGAGGGGTGAAAGTGGAAATTTTCAATTGTGCACTTCTTTATGCTAAGTGTAGTAACTGTTTTACTCATAAAAACAGACAACATAAAAATAGAACACCTCCACAAAAATACCAACTCACTGTCAGTTTGGTTTTATTCTGCGATAAACATTTCTGCCTGTGTGATTTCTAACCACAAATTTTAGAAGTCTTTCATGAGTTAAACCAACTCATCTTTTTGAAAGTTATCAACGATAATTGGGTTTCTGAGAAGTTTCTCAGAGAAACATGACAATACTTACTTCAAAAATCATTGCCTAAATGGCCAACAGTTACATAAAAAATGCTCGCTGTCACTTATAATAAGGAAAAAATGCAAATCAAAACCAGAGCAAGATATTATCTTACCCCAATAACATGACTAAGATAAAAAAGACTCAGATATAGCATTGGTGAGGACTACAGAAGAGGGACTCTGTATACCACCGGCGGAAATGTAAATTAGTACCCTCATTATGGAAAACAGAGTGTAAAATATGCAAAGAAACTAAAACCCTCGTAAGATGCAGCAACCTTGCTACTGGGGACATATTCAAAGGAAACGGAATCAAAACGCCGAAGAGACTTTGTGTTCTCCTGTTCTTGGCTACTTCACAGTAGCCAAGAAATAGAAACAACTTGAGAGTCCCTCAGCTACGGTCCACTTGGGGGAAGCTCTGGTGCTCATCTTGAGCATTGCTTACTGACTCTAGAAGAGAAGGTTGTGCCCTGCTCGGCCTCGTGGAAAAGCTTGTCACGCTGGCTTTCCTGATGGAAACTCAGCTTTCCTCATCACTGGAGGAGTTCAGAACCTCCCTGTGGAAAAGGACGCCTGTGGGGGTGGGGGTGGGGACTCTGCTTCTTACCTTGAGCATCGCTTCCTGGCTCCAGTTCAGATCCCTCAGCCTGCTAGCACAGACCCTTATCCTGCTGCCATAGACCTCCTAGATTGCACGTTTGGGCATTTCCAGCACGTGTCTCCGAAGCAGAGCTGCATGAGACATTGTTGTGGGCTCTAGGTTTCTAGCTGCACAGGCAAGGTATTGGGATTCAGGCCATCAGCTGAAGAACGTGCCGAGAGAGCATATCACACATCCCCACTGGAGTCCTTCTCTACTATGAAATGAAGCCTTGTCATTTGCCATGAGATGGATAGAGCTAGGATCACTTGGTTAAGTGAAATAGACCAGGTTCAGAAAGACGAGGGCTGAAAAATCCCACTTATAGGTGGAATCCACAGAGCTGTCATCAGGAGTGGATGGCAGGAGAAGAGGCTGGTGGAGGTGGGGACTGGAGGGCTGAGAAAGGCTGAGCGCTGGCGCTATGCCACGGGTGCACAGATGAAGATGCTGGTGTGCTAGCGTATGGGTGGTGACCGTGGGTAACAGGGATGCAGTGCATGTTAAAGACCTCAGGGAAAGGATGCTGAATGTTTTGCAGTAAAGAAATCAAACATTTGAGGAGACAGATAATGTTTAACATCATTTGCATATCACCTGGAATATACCTATCTGAAACATTCCGTGCCTTCTCATTAATATGTATGCGTCATTTTTGTGCTTTTATAGATCAGGCAAAAATAAATTTAAATATAATGAATAAATTAATGACTATCTGTCAGTATCCAAACAGACATTTTTTTCCAACTAATAATAATCATAACAAAACAAAAACTAAGCCTCCGTCTTTGTTCTCTGACCTGTGTATAAGCTGTGGGGAATATGACATAAGGTGCTGGGTTTCAGAGACAGTAACACAACTTGAAGTCTCATCTTGGTGGTCAAAAAGGCTGGCCGTGTGGTTATAAGACAGGATAGAGGATGTATGAGGTTGAGAAAGTAACAGATGAAGGGGAGCATCTGCCCTTCCACAGGAATCCTTCTCAGAGTCATTAGGTGAAAGGAGACCTGTGCGCATGGAACCTAATGGTCCTAAGCATCGGTTCCGTTGTGTTCTCGAGGATATGTATGATGGTGCACAGCTGCAGTCATCAGCTGCTCAGGAGTCTGAGGCTAGACGATTGCAGGTTCAAAGGCAGCCTGGGCAACTTCATCAGACCCTGCCTCAAACTCAAATACAAATGGGCTGGCTTGCCCTGAGTTCAAACCTCAGTAGGACACACACACAAAAAAATCTCTTGCAAATGAATAATTCATTATATACACTGTAAAGTATGAAACATGGTAGATGAGAAATATGGTGGAAGTTATTCTTTAACATGGTGTTCAGCTAAAAGTCAAGGAGCTTTAAGGTGGCGCACTCTGTTTGTGTAGTATGTGAAGGCAGGGGAGCGAGATGTTGTTCAGACACCCAGGGCTAATGAAGCACATTTCCCATCCCCTTTCATCTCATCATAAAACATAAGAGGTTGGGACGTAAGAACAGCCTATTAGAACAGTGACCTTTTCTCCTCTGCTCTAAATAATCTTTCAAGTACCAATGGATATGCAAAATCACCCATCAGTCAGAAAGAGCATTACCTTCCTAATACTTAATAGGAAACTAGAAATCTAGGCAACCGTTTCACCTTGTATGGGTGACAATAAATACTTTTAGAAGAATATTTAACATTGACTCGTGATCTTTTCTCTTTTTGATTGGAGACAGGGTCTCACTATTTAGATCAAGCAAGCTGCCTTTACCGTACTTCGTAGCCCAGGCTGTCCTCTGAAATCATGGCAAGCCTCCCACCCCTGCGCTCTGGGCTATAGGTGTGTGCTACCACTGCGGGCTTCCATTTGTGTCCTGCATGGCTCATGCAAAGGTATTTCTGTTTCAGAATCAACCTTTATTCTTTAAAGAAGAGTTCTTATTTATGTATTGAAAGACAAAGTCCTAAACTATGTCCCTACTTATTTAAACTTATTTAAACATGTGATATTTTAAAGTTGTAAAAGTGGAATTTAGATTATAAATGACACTATTATGAAGACTCTAGCCATCCTTTGTGAAAAATGTAGCATTATTGCATCTACATTTTTCTATGATATATCAGAAATTTTACAAGAATAGCTGAGAGAAAACCAAACAAGAGGTACTTTAATTAAAATATTGTTGTTTCTAAATAAATATTTACTCTATGGCAACAGAATACATACTATATCAAAGATAGCTGAGATTACTATCACTTCATTTAAACTTATCCAAAGTTCAAGACCTTCATTGGAAAATATGTGTATTGTCAAAATTTCTTCTGAGTATTAAGTTTTCTACTTATTAGCAATGTATTGCTTTCTCTTCTTCGGCTAAATATTTTATTTTCTTGGTATGCTTGTGAGAACTACATGTGCTTAAGTTTTTTAATTTACTTTATTAGTAGGTGTTTGTGGTACCTGTGGATTACATTCACTGTACAGAATTGGTACATACACATAACATATTTCAATTATTTTTTTTCCTTCCCATTATCCCCTTTTATTTGTTTAGTTTCAGATTCATTTGTTTTATAAGACCCTATGGAGTTAATTATCATATATGCAGATTCAAAACAGACTAATAAGTCAAAGAATGTATGAAACATGTATGACATTTATACTGCACTAAGGCACAATTTTAGATACATTGCCTACACCAAGGTAAGTACTGGAAAATTCTAGAACATTGTCTGCCTTGTATGCTCAAAAGCCAGGAGGTTCCACTGGTTTTGTCAGTACTATTAAGGTTGTATCTTTGCACAAGCCATAAGTTATGGATTCTCTTTCATAGCCTGCTCTCCTATTGTATGTACTTACTGTAATTTTATTTTTTTTTTTTGCAGTGAAAATGAAACCTACCCATGTGGCCTGCAAGAGCTGCAGACGGGAAACTTCGAGGAACAGGAACATTCCCACTGTACTGGATCCTCAGTCAACTCAGACTGAGAGTCCCTGCTCTATATTTTCACAAATGGAACACAATAAAACAGTGCAAGCACCTGTAATTTTCTAGATAATGCAAACCAAGAGACACAGAGGTAGAGGATGCTGTAACTCAAGGGTGGAATTTTAAAGGTATGGAAGTGGTTTTCCAAATACCTATCTATTTCTTAGTGAACACGTAAAAGACCCAGGAGTTATATTTTAGTAACCAAGTGTCCAAAAAACATTTTCTTTCAAAGAATCCCCAAGATTCTTTTCTATGCTGTTGTGTACCAATTTCATGCAGAAACCATTAGTGCATTGTCATTACACTAAGTGGCGGTAGCTTCGTCAATAAAACAAAAGTGAAAATTACTGAAAGATGAGAAGATATAAAAGCATCACATTAATTCTAAATTATTCATACCTGAATATAGTAAAACTTTCTGTTATAGAAACATTAGTAAGCACAAAATCTGTCTTACTTCTTGATGGCTGCTATTCTTTAAAGTACCTTGTTTGGGTGCTTTGTTGTTTTAGAGAGGTCTTAGTTGTCACAGGATAACCAGTGGAAAAGGGTCACAACGTTATCCAAAAGAATGGATCAAATACCACACAGCAACTTCTGAATGCACTGTGCTTCATGGTGTGGATGTGCTATACATATTGGTTTTGCCTGCAGGGTCGGGATCAGACACAAGAATGTTTGCCGCTTTGGGAATACAGCACTGTGAAATCTTAGTACAGCCAGGACATCAGGAAGGGAGCTGGGAGGAATCCAGAGTCATTTCTGGTAACTGACTAGAGAAGACTTCTTCTGACTGCACTCGGTTTACTTGTGGAGACCACTTGCCGAATGGCTTTGGTATTCATTTCTCATTCCTTCAAGAGTCTACCAAGTTATGCAGTAATATTTAGTTTTTTTGTCCTTGACTGTAAACTCTATTCCCCGTTACTCTAGGGAGAGAAAAATAATTTCAGCAAACTCAGGTTAAGGTCAGAAAGTGCTCAGGCAGCTCAAGGATTTATTCTTTCCCCTTTCCTTTTCTGAGTTGAATTTAAGTTCTGAGGCACTGGTAGCAGGGAATATGTGGTGTTCTGCTTTGTGCATGCTGTGGCATCCACGGATACAGCTGCAGTGTGGTCAACCCCAGGCCTCAGGTAGGATGAAGCAGCTCTCCACGTTCCAAGCCTACCTGAGTGTTTATAGAATAAGTAATTTGGGAAGCCGGGCGTGGTGGCTCACGCCTGTAATCCCAGCACTCGGGAGGCTGAGGCAGGAGGATTGGTGCGAGTTCGAGACCAGCCTGGGCTACAAAAGTGAGCTCAAGGCCAGCCTCAACTGCATAGCGAGACCCTGTCTCAAAAAGACAAAAAAAAAAAAAAAAAAAAAAAAAAAAAAAAAAAAAAAAAAAAAAAAAAA
>PVJA010056707.1:0-10735 GCA_004027025.1 Myocastor coypus
ACGCGCACACACACACACACACACACACACACACACACACACACACAGAATAAGTAAGGAGGACGAGAGTGCGGCATCCTCAGTGGTCCACTTCCTCCGTCAAGATTTAGCCTCCAAAATCACATTTAACTATAAATTCATCAGTGAACTAATTTATAGGTGAATATCATGACCCAGTCCCCTCCCAAAAGGCCAAACTGTAAGTGCATGTGGCTTTAGAGGATCACCTACCATACACAGAAACCACAGCATTTGGTAAGAGCCTCTGACGTCTTAAGAGCTTGGCCGCCAGGGTGTGGCGTAGCGGGGATAGGTTGGGCTTGGTGTGTCGGAGGCCCTCGTTCGATCCCCAGCACTGTAAGAAAAGTGAAAAGAAAAATGAAATTTTGGGGTCCAGCAGGATGGCTCAGTGGTCTAAAGCCCCTGCTTGGGGAAGCTTGGGCGGCTTCAGGGACTGCGGTTCGATCCCCGGCACCACATGCTGCGCCAGCCCTGACCTTGGGATGGGCTGAGCCGGCCATAAAAAAAAAAAAAAAAAATGAGTGAATAAACAAACAAAGGTTCTGAAACAAGAATAAAAATAATAATAAAAAAAAAGAGCTTGGCAGTGTCAGTGAGGAGGTGGTTGAGGTGAACTGCACTTGGGAGCAAGCAGGGTGGAGAGTGCTAGCGCTTTGCAATATGGACTGCGGGCGAGCTGACCTTTCCTACGTGTCGCATGAATTAGACCACTAGTTTTTCTCAACAGGAACTGGGAGAGTCGAGCGTACCACTATGGAAAGAGATTTTGAAATTATAACCAAAGACAGGAGTTTCAAACGCCCAGGCAAAAGTAAAGTTGCATCATAGCTCTGAGCCTCTGTCGCGCATCTAGGATAGGAGGATGGGTTGGGTCACTTCTAATGCTACTCGAGCGTCGCTGTCCTGGGAAAAATGAATAAGGATGATCAAAATCACGCCGAGTATGTCATGCCTGTCACTGTGATCATCTTATCGTCATTTTAAATAAATACTGCTACGATGATTGGACACAATTTAGGGGGAATCTTTCTAGCAAATGTTTTAAATAGTTTCCTCCTGAAAGCCAAGCTATGGTCCTAGTGGCACCATACCTAGAGGAAAATTGTGTTCTCTCTAGTTGCTGGCAAATGACTTAGACAGCAATTCCAGTGGGTGCATAAAAACCCAGACTAGTACCTTACTCAGAGGGAGGGTCAGGGAAGGGTCCTGGGGACGCTTCCATTCTTCTTTCTTTCCTGTTCATCTCTCAGCATCCTACTCCCTCCTGCTCCTCCCCTACGGAAACTTCCTTTGCAATTCAAGTATTTCCTGTGAGCTCTAAAGAAAGGTAACCTTGTCCACGCTTTTGGAAATTTTTTCTCCTCTTTTTTTAAGTATTTTAGTACAGGGTCTACAGGGTCTCAGA
Source organism: Myocastor coypus (assembly GCA_004027025.1). Classification (NCBI taxonomy): domain Eukaryota; kingdom Metazoa; phylum Chordata; class Mammalia; order Rodentia; family Myocastoridae; genus Myocastor; species Myocastor coypus. Next base: position 1,427 of record PVJA010056707.1, read on the forward strand.
ACACAGGGAAATTCATAGCGATCCTCCTGTTTTCAGCCTCTCCAGTGCTGGGAGGATTATAGGGTGGCCACCATGCCCGCCCAGTCTTAGTCACCCTCTCAGTGCACCCCAGGGGTGGGGCTGGCACTGCATGCAGGGGATCCAACTCCAGGCCCTCCTGAGTCTACCTAAGCAGGTAGACTTCAATCTGCTGACCTATCTGGCCAGCACATTTTCTCCTCTTATAGGTGGTTTACTTTTAAAATCTGAATTAACAAAAGTATGCATGCCATTTTCAAAATTATCAAAATAGTAAGAGTACAGAAGCAGAAATATACCATCATAATCTCATAGCTCACTAGCAACTGTGGTTAGTGTTTTGTCAAAAGAAAAATTTTCCAACATAGCTCCACAATTCTGCGGATTTTTTGGGGAGATCCATGAATTAGGTGGCATCTTAGGTAGAACTAGCTGCCCTGCTGGGCCTGACCAGTCAGTCGATTTTTCTAAGGTAGTTGGAGTAGAACGAGGAGACAGCATAATGTGCAATTTACTTCATACCAAGCTTCTTTCCTTGTGCTGAAGCAGAAAGCTTCCAAATCACAGAAGCTAAAACTACGCTTGGGGAGATTTGATTATTTTTAAATTTGTTTATTTTGCTAATGCGTATTTGCAGTTCATGCAGTTTGCAGTCATATTGGAGGTGGTTAGGTGTGCAAATGGCGCACTGTTTCTTTTTTAGTTTGCCTTCGCTCCTCCTCTGTCTTGCTCCGCCTCCAATGCCCCATGCCACTTCTCATTCTTGTTGATTCTTTTCTTCTTTGCCCATGTCACAACATATAACATTTGTATTAATTGATGTTATCAGGCTCCTGCGCGTGATGCCTCCTTGTTCTACTTATTTCTCCTTCCGTGCCTCCTCGCCCTGGCACATTTTCCCATGGGCCCTTTCCCTATTGGGAGAGATCAACTTCGTCTTCTGTTCTATCCATTCTTTTTTTATTCTGTTAGGACTTTGCCTCATTCAGATGAGAGATACCACACGGTGTTTCAGCCTGCGTGTCTGGTTTACTTCATTCAACATTATAGTTTCCAAGCACCTCCATTTTTTCCACAGATGTCTCTAATCCATCATTCTACACAGCAGAGTTATACTCCCTAATAGATAGATAACAGATTTTCTTTATCCAGCTGTCTGTTGATGTGCATACGGGCTGTTTCCACCATTTAGCTGTTATGATTTGTTATGCTATAAATGTTGGCATTCACGCATTACTGTAATATGATGTCTTTAGCTATTCGGAGAGGATATCCAGAAAGGGGATCACTGAGTCATATGGAATTTCTCATTTCAGTTCTTCAAAAAATTTCCATGCTGGTTTTCATAGTGCTGTACTAGTTTACATTGCCACCAACAATGGAAGAAGATGGGGTTTTTGCTCCACCCATGCCTGCATTTGTTATTGTTTGATTTCTCAATGATGACCCCTTTTATTCTGGAGAAGGAAGGAAATCTTGGCATTGTTTTAATTTGCATTTCTCTAGTGGCCAGAGATTAGATGAGTGAGATATATATATATATATACATATATATATATATATATATATATATATGTGTGTGTGTGTGTGTGTGTGTGTGTGTGTGTGTTTGTGTGTGTGTGTGTGTGTGTTATATTTCTTCCTTTATGAAGTGCCTGTTAATTTCTTTTGCCTATTTCTTGACTGGATCTTTAATTTATATTTATATTTTTTATTCACTGGATTTTTTTGAGACAGAGTCTCACTGTGTAGTACAGACTGGCCTTGAACTTGCCTATGTAGTCCAGGCTGGACTCAAACTCACAGCAATCCTTCTGCCTCAGCCCTGAGGGCTGGTATTAGAGATATAATCTTTGGCTGCTTTTAAAACTTTCTTTTCTGGATATCTGGTAATTTAGTGAGGATATGACTTGGTGAGGGTCTTTTTTTTATCATAATCATCTGATGTTCTATAAACATCACATGCATTTTAAGCTTTTTTCTTTAGGGAATTTCCTCTCATGACGTCTAAGCCAGGTGGCGAATACAGATGTACTATTTCCGCTTTTCTCTAACTCTCATTATCCTTAGATTGGACTCGTCATCTAGTAGCTGCTGGATAATCTTTTCCTGTTTTGTTTTTGTTTCTCTTCTTTGAACTCTTTATTGAAATTCATTATTTTGTCCTCAACATCAGACACACTGTCTTCTCATTCATCATTTCTGCAATGTATGAATTCTATACATTTTCTTTTTATTTCAGGTAGTCCTATATAATGTCTTAACAAAGATTCTGTCTTCTTGTTGAATCTATCACATTTTACATGATTTTGGTTAGCTCATCCAATTTTTTGCCACTTTCCTGAAAATTCACTGTGGGCATATTGAGTGAAATCACTATGAATTTTTGGTACATTCCTCTTTAAACTCATCTATTTTCTTACACAATTTTCATAAACCTTTGCTTCCTGGTATTTGTTTTCTTCTCCCTTTGTGACCTCTTGCTCTGCCTTATAGAACTGGGAGGGGGAGGGCTTGAGAGCTTTAATCTCTCTCTCTCTCTCTCTCTCTCTCTCTCTCTCTCTCCCCTTTTATTGAGAAATTACAGCAGGTTGGGGTCTAGAGAAATGAGGAGAGTTCATGGTAAATGGAATTTTTCAGCAGGATATTGCATTCCTCTGAATAGTTTCCAGATCTATATGCCCAACACTGATATTCATTCTTCATATAATTTGAGTGACTTTCACTCTGTCCCTATATTTTGCTGAAAGAATTACTTCTGGTTATGATGGCACCCCCAAGTTCAATCTTAAGAAACCTTGATGTGATGATGCTTTCATTACGTCTTCCCCTTTGTCTATTTTCTCTGCACACTCTGGCAGGCCATAGATGTGGTTGTTGTGCAGTGAGATTGCTGAGGTGGGGTGAGGCATGGGGGAGGTGGTGGAACTGGGGGTGTTAGAGACTAATGGGGGGAGTTGGAAGAGAGGGAACAGTGGTAGATGAGAAGTTTGATGGAGGTCTGATTTTACTGGAGTGTTTTAGTTGAGTTAAAAGATGCGCATGTAGTTTTCAGAGGACACCTTTAGGGGCAAAGGAAAGATCTTGGAGGAAGAGGGTGTATTTTGTGCATGAGGAAGATTATGTGGCTATTAAAACTTGCCGGCAGGGAGGACAATGAGCTGTCCTACCTATGTCCCACAAGCTGGCCTCCATGTCTTACACAGAGAAGAATCAAAGTCTTAGGGTGGGGAGGACTGAGGGAGAATGCTAGTGGAGGGGGTGACCATGATGGGGCTGACTATGGGGAGCTGGAAGCTGGGGTAGGAGTCTGTGTTTGGAAAAAGATAAATCTGATAATATCATTTGGGGAAGGCTTGAGGTGAGGAAGCTAGATAAAGAGCTCAGACATTATTAAGTCAGAGCCTGAGAAAAAATGAATACACAGATGTCACAACCTCATAGACATAAGAAACTATAAAATAACATAAAGCCACAAAAAAGCCCATGTGACTAAACATATCAAGAACCATACCAAGACATCAAGCTATTAGGAGACTGATGCAAATACATCCCAATGAGGTCCTTCATATGTGCCTTCCAATAGCTTCCTTCCAGAAAGTCTTCCTGAGTCCTGACACTTTAGTAGCTCCTTGTGTCCCTCTACCATACTACTTATGCTCAGGACTTCTTTTTTTCTGGGTTGCAAGCGTTTTCACAGTCTGATCCAGTCTGAGTTTTTTGTCTTGTTTTATTTTTATTTATTTATTTTTTTTTTTTACTGGCAGAGTTCTTGCATGAAGTGTGATGATAGATTTAGCAGACTAGTTTGTTGGTACAAAATTGTCCATTGCATCGAGATTATTACTATTTAATCAATTCAGCTATAGTGGGAACCATCTAATCCGTTACAGTGGTATTCAGCACAGTTGGGAAATAACATACCGTGAGGAAACCCACAGTAATACTGTAGGCATCATGGCAACTCTGGTCTTGACCGACAATAAATGTACACTAAATACAATGGCCATTTCTTCTCTAATACTGAAGAAAAACCTTTAATAGTAGTGTCAGTATAGATCATTCCATTTAGGGGTTATATGTTTTCTAAATCACCACTGTTCCACCATTAGAGATTTTAATTTTTTCTTAGTATAAATTTTCGTGCTATCGTGCTATAAATAAGCCTACTATGAGTCAATTCTTTTTTTTTTTTTTTTTTTTTACTTTTAGGATATACATCTTTAAAAGCTCAAATTAGGAGTCAAAGAACACTGGGACTTGCAGATTGACCAAATTGGTTTCTAAATTGTATTAATTTCTAAGTGTATCTGTATGAGAATGCTTACTTTTCAGAAAATTACCCAGATCAGAAGAAATAACCTCTTTAAATAAATACTCAAGAAGGATATAGTGATGTGTATCCGAGATTTGAAATTTGAGAATAGCATAACAGAGAGAATTCTTAAGAAATACATCATTAGTATCCAGCTTGGAAAAGTTAACAGTAGATGTCTACCCTTCTATTTTTATTTTACAAATGAAGAGACAACCATTATCCTTCATCAGTCTACCAGCTCCATATCAGAAAATATTTGTTGATTTCACTTCCAAAGTTCACTTCTGCAAGGTGGAATTTTTCAAAACCTGCCCAAGGAGCAAGTTAAATGCATGAGCAGAATCAGTTAGATGAGGCCAAAGGCAGTAAGTGATGGAACGCATAATTCATAAAGCGGACATTACTGAGTGGTGGTATCTATAAATTATTCTATTTCCAGTGTCTTTCAGGAACGAGCTTATTGCAAATGAAAAAGGAAACTTCCTTAAGGCCATAGAAGTGTTTAATAAACTTGAGAAAATGTCTGATGATTGCTAAATTGAAGCCAGCAAAATGGTTCAACTTCAATTTTGCATCAAAAAGGGAGATGCAGACGATTGCCACAGAGAAAAGTACAAAATCAGCCTTCAGGGAGGGTGGTGCTTGGGAAAGCTGACCAGCTCTTGAATTAAAAAAAAAAAAAAATATGGAGGCACAGATTTTAGGTCTGTTTAGGGATGATCCCTAGAGTACCAGATTGAAGAGAGACAAAGGAACAAAGGAAGAAGTTTGAGCTCTGCTGTTTCTGTTGTTTTGAAATTCTATCAGTCCTCCTTCTGCAAAGACCAAATAGTTCACAAACTAAGAGCTAATTAAAGCAGAGGTGAGCATTTAAATTTTCCACCAAAGTGGATACTTACAATTACAGACCACATGGAATTCAGCAATCAACTGGCAGAATCCAGGTAGAACTCATTTCTGCCACTACCGCCACCGAGTGCGGTGTTAGCTGAATTAGCCTTTCACCTCCATGTCTGCATCAAAATGCATTTGATTCAAGGTTAGCACCAACTATTTTCCAGGACTCCAGACTTCCTAGGAGTGGCACACGCTAATGCAGTCCACACACAGGGTGAATTACTCTCTTGCCTAAGGAAGCACTGTTCGTGTACTTTTTCTACTAGTTCTTATGTTATAGACACTGCCTGAAAGATCTCAAGACCAAGGGCTTATTAATGACAGGTAATGAACACTTTTGCTTCTTAACCCAAGTCCCCTTGGGTCCTTTGACCCGGGTCACTGGGCCCAACCTCTAGTACTCTGAATCTTCTATGTTTTGAAGTGTCCATCTTTACTAGCCTGCTCTCTGTTGAAGGGAGACTCCTGTCCCAGGAGTGGAAACCCATCCCCAATCTGAAACTACCCATAGACCATGACGGATAAAAAGAGAATAAAAGTCTAGCCTCTGTGCCTTACACTGACCACATTTGTCATGAAGTTATGTGGCAGAGCTCACCAATCCCACTCTTGTATCCAAAAAACCAGGCTATGCCTGAGACCACAGCTCTGCTTTGCTCTTTCTGCCTCCTTATCACCCTTTTCCTCTAACCACAGATCTTTCTCCAAGAGGATTCCATCTATAAATTGTATGCCCAAATTTCTGTCTCAAGCTCTACTTCCAGATATGTTAGAAAAAAATGATTCTATCACTTGTCAGTCTCTTAGAATACATTATAAATTACTTAAAAGTAGTATTTATCTCTTTTCGCTGCAAAGCTTCTAGAAACTAATTAATTGTTTAACATTTTAGAACCTTAAGTATTATAATAAAGTAAGCACTGATACTACAGAAATATGGGAAGAATCCAATTAAAAGACCAATCAGTATTAATAAAATAAGTCATGATTCAACATTGGTGAGTGGAGTCCCTAGTTATGTATCCAAAAGTCAAAGCATCTTTGTCTTTTTCAATTGCAAAAGTTTGGAACATTTTCATAATCTTTTAGCACTACTTAGGCTACAATCTTCTATTCATTCAAGTTTTCAACCATATGATAGATAAGTGCACTAGTTGTTGCTATTGTTGATGAAAGTAAGAGAAATCAGTCAGAGCTAGCTTAAGCAACGAAAGGAAATTTTTAGAAGGATATGAGGGTTCCTTGTATATTCTAGGAAGAGTTGGATAGTAGGTTACCAGGGATAACAAAACCTAAAAGAGTCCTGTCAGTATCTGAAGTAGATGTTTATATGTCTTTAGGTATCAGCCACTTAGTCACCCTTAGCTTCTAGTACTTTTGGCTCTTGATTTAAAATCTCAACCACCTAGGATTAAATATTATAGCCCATCTTTTAATCCCAGAATTGCATGACTACTGGGAAACTGACCTAGAACACAAGGAAATCTTATGAGCAGCGAGGTAGCTTCCCTGCGGTTGTACATTAAGGAAAATACAGCATGCTAGATGGTTAGACAATACTAGCATTACAGAAACAGCAGAGGTGTTCAGTATCTTGTAGAAGAGTAAAAATACATGGTACTTTTAGGCCTTCTTGTGTTACTATAGCAAAAATATCTGAGGAAGGCCAAAGAGCATGGTTCTAGCATCTGCTCCTCTCTTTGAGGACCTTCTGGCCACAGGATCACATGGCAGATGGCGTCATGCTGACAGGAGTGTAAGGGAGACAAATCACATGGTAAAAGAACATGCAAAAGAGATTCGGTGACCAAATGCTGTCTTTCCATAACAACCAGCTTTTCACGGCCTTGCTTTTAGGGTGAATGGGTAGCTACCCCACCATAAAGCAGGGAAAACTTGGGGCATGTGTAGGTAAGTGGAGGCTTAGGCAAAAGGATAACCTTAAGTGAAATGTATTGATACCCAAGTTTAAATACGGTACTGTTTCTCTTGCAGGAGAAAGCAGAAACATAAAGAAGGAGCAAAATGTAGGACACACGTGAGGAAACAGAAACAACCGGGTCAAAAGCGAAGGGGAGCGAGAGATAGGGGAAGCGAAAAAGCGGGCAAGGGAATGGATTCAGATGAAAAAGGAGCTGGAGGAGAAAATGGAAACAGAGCTTTTACAAATGAGGATGAGATCAAAGGTTGGAAGGAAAGGAGGGAAAGGTGGGCAAAAATATAAGAACTAAGGTGTGTTATGTGCAGCTGCAAATTCCCCATGCTGAACGGAAGAATCATGTCTTGCCAACCTATGCTAATTCAAAAGAAACCCTAAAGATTTTTAAAAATTTAAACTGTTCGGATTATTAGTGCATGTTTGTGGTCTACAATGATGGCCTTTGTCTTGGGGAGCTGGCACGTGTATGTAACACATGTCACTGCGTTCTTTCGTATGCCTTCCACTTCCTGTCCCTCCCTGCTCTAATGCTTAGCGCTTTTCCCAGTTTTCTCTTCAATTCTCTTTGTCCCCATCCCGCCTTCCTTCCCTCACTCCTCCATCCATCCATCTCTAGCACCGGGCTTTTGTAGAAACTCATGGAGGTCCTGAGAATAATGCCTTCATCCGTCTGAGCAGCGTCACCACGACTACGTCACCTTCACAGCGCCTTCCACAAAGCCCCGCCCCTCAGTGAGGACCAAGCTTCTGGCAAACCACAGCCAGACCGCGCGAGACATGCTCCACTCAGTTCTTACCCACTGCTGCAAGTAACAGTTGATGAATAGCAAAAGATTAAAATCAAACTGTTTTAAGAAATTTTAGGGGCCCGGCAGGATGGCTCAGTGGTCTAAAGCACCTGCTTAGGAAAGCTTAGGCGGCTGCAGGGACCGCGGTTCAATCCCTGGCACCACATGCTGCGCCAGCCCTGCCCTCGGGGCAGGCTGAGCCGGCCATAAAAATAAATGAATAAAGAAATTAAAAAAAAAAAAAAAATATATATATATATATATATATATTTTTTTTTTTTTTTTAATTTTCTTAGTAGTACATGTTTACAATAAACGAACGGAGATTTTTAGTTGAACCTTAAAGAACAGTTGGGAAAATGGTTAAAACACTGATGCAAAAGATGGGTCTTGGATGGTAACAGGTAGGGCAGAATGAAACTTTAAGGTTGGAACATTTTCTTTAGCGACGATTAGCTGCTCCAGATATCCTCAGGCCTAGGGTATACCTTGAGCTCCACTTTTCAACCCAGACTAATGGACAGAGTATGCAGATGCTAGCCAGGGTGGGGGTTGGGGGCTGGGGTCTTTTCATTTCTGCGGTAGAGAAGGAATAAGCAAGCTTGTAGATGTGAATTATCTCACTAAATTTCTCCCTTCCTCCAATCCTCTTTACAAAATCCCTGCACACCTGGACACAGCGGGATGTGGATCCGCAGTGAATTGGACCCGCTCCCGCTCCTCAGAGCTAGCTTTGAAAGCAGCCTTTTGCCGATTCATAAAAGAGTGGCTTCCTACGGTTTTTTGGGAGCAGCAAGCCAAAGGACCTGAGAATTTAGATCCCAGTGGCTGGCACAGGACAGCTGGGGGTGGAGTGGCGAGGGATTTAGTAAGGGATGGAGAAACGGAAGCTTTTAGAGTGAAGGGACAAGGTGACCCGTACGGTGTCCGCAGAAGATAATCCGCTTATACCCAATTCCTCAGAAACTTGCTGGGTGGAATAAACGCACTATTTCCCCCGTCTTCCGGTGGTTTGGTGATGCAGAGGTAGCCGGCGCAAAGTAATTTACTGTCCTTGAGGAGCCCACAGGCAGACACATGTGGCATAGTAGAGGTTTCTGAGGTTGCAGAGAGATGGATTCGCACCTTGACCCACCACATCTTGCCTAGGAGGCTCATATCAGCCTTGACAAATGCTAAGCGCCAGTGACCTGCATGTGCTGGGCCATTCCCGGATTTGGGTTAGTTTGATATTGTTTGCTTAGGTCACCTACATAACTCCCCGCCTCCGCCTCAGTTTTCCTGAGCAGGAAAATTGGGTGTGTTAGACGCCGCTTGTCCCCAAGATAGACCCATTTCTCTCTCCTCTC
>PVJA010056708.1:0-10585 GCA_004027025.1 Myocastor coypus
TGAGGCTGGTCCTGCGCTCACTTTTGTAGCCCAGGCTGGTCTCGAACTCGCACCAATCCTCCTGCCTCAGCCTCCCAAGTGCTGGGATTACAGGCGTGAGCCACCACGCCCGGCTGAAGTCATTTTAAAAAAAAAAAAAATAAATAAAGCTTCCTTCTGAGTCAAGCAAACATTACTACCTAGGCCACAAAATTCTCAAAGCAAAAGAAACCCTAAGGGCTCCCTGCTCCAAGCAGGTGGGTAGCTGCTCCATTTGTCCCCACAGGCCAGGAAGATCCTCAAGCAGGGTTAAAAGAAAGGGTTCCAAGTGCCCAAGGACCTCAAGGGGCACTTGGGTTGCAACATAAGTAGGGAGCTGCAGGCATTAACCTGGTGGGGAGGGTCAGGGATGACGAAAAATATCCTACAACAGGGGCTGGGATGTAGCTCAGTGGTGCAGAGCTTGCCTAGCACCCACCATGCTCTCAGTTTGATCTCAAGCACTGCCACAATGAAGTATCTTACAATGCACAAGACAGTCCCCACCGTGAAGAAGTCCCCAGGCCCCAATACCCATGCTCTCTGCAGCAGGGAATCCTGCAGGGGTCTCAAGGGCAGGCAGGGCACTCACCCCAACAGGCACAGGCTGCCACAGGACAGCCAGGTGAGGGCACCAGCATTGTAGGACAGCTTGGTCACGATCATCTTGTTGCAGGATGGACAGCACATCTGGACGGGACGGTCAAAAAAGGACACGGGCTGCTGCACAAAGACGGTCTGGACTGTTAGAAAACAGGAAGGCAAAGGCTGCTCCATAAACAAGGAAGAGGGAGCTGGGAAACCACAAAAGAGCCACGACAAGGCCCCTCACAGCTATTAGCAGCAGCACTAGGCCAGGCACCAGGACAGCACACACCCATAGCCCCCGGCATTCTGGGGGTTGAAGTGGGAGAACTCCAAGTTTCAGCCCTGCCTAGGCAACTTATAAAAAAAAAAAAACAAAGGTCTGGAGATACAGCTCAATGTAAAAGCCATGGCTTCAATTCCCAATGCAGGGGAAAAAAAAAAAGTAACCCATTGTTGCTGACACTCAAGCAACCACTTGAAGACGAGTGGAGAAATAAATTGTGGTCTATCCATACAGCAGGGCATTACTGACTCTTTAAAGAAGGAAATGCTCGTACCTGCTACAATGTGGGTGAACCCTGAGGAGACCACACTGAGCGAAACAAGCCAGTCACAGAAAGACAGGGATTATCTCATTCTACTAAAGGTTGTTAGAGTAGTTATACTCAGACACTGCACACTGAACAGTGGTGGCCAGGTCTCCAAGGAAGAGGACTGGGGAGTTGGTGCTGAATGGGGAAAGGGTTTCATTTTGAGGAGACAGACACATCCTGGAGATGAACCATGACCCTGAGGTTCATCAGGGGGGATGTACTTAGGGACACTGAGCTGTACTTTCAAATGGCAACATGGTGGGTTTTATGTATTGTATCACAATAAAAAAATACTGAAAATGGATGATGAGGAAACACTAGCAAATTTCCAGAATTTTCGCTTGAGGGGCTCTCAAAATCTCCATGCAGGAAATGGGGAAAGGCTGTGTACACAGTGCCTCCAGGCTTACAAATCCCATGCCCACAGGATCCTGGGCCTGCCCAAGGTCTGGGTCAAAAGCTAGGGCCAGGCTCCCCAAACTGCTTTTCAAGCCTCTCCAACAGTCCCACTAAAATGGCCCATGGGTTATCATAAGAGACACAGTGAAGGGGTTTCACTGGGGATTTCAGCCACAACTTTGCACGGCCACAGGTTAGTGACTACCAGAAGGGGAGGGGCTACGCAGAACTTGGGGCAGATACGCTCCAACTACTGATGGGAGCTGCTGGAAGACTGCGCTGCAGGCTGGGTGCACAGGATCTCCGTAAAGCTCTCCTCAAAAATGTTAAAGTTAACAAAATTGTTACAAAGGCCCTGCCATGTAAGCCCCCATGTCTGTACATGCAGCAAATGCACAAGCTACCAATAGGCAGAGGAGGGTATGTGCAGACAGGTCCAGACACCGCTCAGGGGACCGCTCCAGGGATGGAAATCGTTAAGCTCTCAAGTTCTAAAGCTCATATTTCTGTTAAAGTGACTCCCCTCCATTCCTTTTTTTTTACATTGCTAGAATGCCATTCCAGTAACCTGGGCCTTGGGGGAAATGGACTGTGGCTCAGAGCTACTGAACTCAGTAATGACCACAGAAATACACTCCTGGAAAAACAGCACTGAGGCATACTTGGACACTAACATGTAAGTTGCGGCCAGAATTTTTGGTTCCAAACTAAATTATTTATTGATCACTGTATAATCTTAAAAAGCCTAAAGTTATTATTTTAGCTTTTTTCAAAACTTCAAGGGGTCAAGCTGAGCTCAACCACCAGTTACTCACTTACTACTGACTCCTGGCTCCGTCTGAGCTTGACATGTGGCATGGTATCTTATCTGAACAAACCAAGGGAGTAGATAACCAGGGAGTCCTGTTTCACAGACAGGGAAACTGAGGCACTGGAGGTTATGCGAACACAGATGGCCTTTTCTTTCTCTTTCTTTCTTTCTTTCTTTCTTTCTTTCTTTCTTTCTTTCTTTCTTTCTTTCTTTCTTTCTCTTTCTTTTTCTGCGAACCAGGGATTGAACTCAGGACTTTGCACTTGCCAGGCAGGCACCAGTGCCCCTGAGCTATCTCCCCAGTCCCAAACACAGATGGCCTGATTCTCGACTTCCTGTAGCCCGGCTCCTCCTGACTCTTGAGTACTCAGGACAGGGCAAGTAAGGGGTGAGTAGGGTGGACTGGGAATAGATACTTACTGTTATAAGCTAACTTGAGTGACTCTATCTTATACTATGCCAGCATTTTAGGAGCTGTTTCCTCTGGCTCACCCCGCCCAACCCTAAACCATGGAATGTGCTAAGTCTTTTAGAGGCAGGAGGATGCAACTCCAGGTGTCCCAATGTTCAAAAGCCTTTTGGAAACAGGATGGGACCTCAGGTGTCCCAGTGCTCAAACCAAGAACTGATTTAACCCCTGCCCTAGCTGACACAAGCCTTCCTACCCCCAAGACAAACTGCCTTTGCCTTTGTTTAGTCCAGACTATTCTTACCTTTATTTGACCAAAACTTTGTATTCCCCTTTGTTTTAAGCTGACTCTGATACCCTTCTCTGTAACAAACTTTGTGATTTGTGATTGCTACACTATAAAACCTCCTCCTCTCTATGCACCCGACCCTGGTCACACAGATGTTCTCCCTAATGCAGGCATGCCTAGTGCCAAATGTCCTTCCTGATTATAAGAACAAAAGGCAACTCCCAGGCCCTGCAATATCTCCCCTTCCTCCCCCACCTACCTTGTGGTCTTAGCCTTAAATACCTGCTTTGTGTGCATTCTCTTCAGTTTTGCTGGGGACTGTCACCGCTGAGGTCAGCTAATAAAGGGCTTCAAATTTTCTTTTTTTGTTTTTTGGGTCTTTGTTTCCTTCTTGACGGGCAACACTCACCTGTGTTGGCGCTGGGGTTGAGGATGGGCATTGGCTGGGTGTAGTACAAAGGAGGGTTCCCGCCTTTCCCATCTGGGCCAGTCATGAGCCCCGTGGTTGGTCCAGGGGCAGGAGCTGGAGGCGTTGGGAAGTAATTGTTAACTGCCACCGTCTCTTCATAGGACGGGGGCGCAGTGGGCACCGAGGAAGGCCCGGGGGCTGCCTGGTAAGGTCCTGGAACCGACATTTTACCTAAAGCAAAACCAGAAAACACCAGATGAGAGATTCAGCTGATCTACCCACCTCTAATCTTTCATCGTTCTAAAAACTCGCCCAGCCTTATCTGAAAGTCAGAAGAGAAAAATGCCCCTTCAGGATCCAAGGATGCTCACCTTAACAGAGGCTTTCCAAAGTAAAGACAAAAAGTAATCAGGCCCCTAAGCCGGGCGTGGTGGCTCACGCCTGTAATCCCAGCACTCGGGAGGCTGAGGCAGGAGGATTGGTGCGAGTTCGAGACCAGCCTGGGCTACAAAAGTGAGCTCAGGACCAGTCTCAACTGCATAGCGAGACCCTGTCTCAAAAAAAAAAAAAAAGTAATCAGGCCCCTAGATCAGCCCCCTCTGACAAAACTCCAAGGAGAGACATCAACTAAATTTGAGCAGTTCCTTCCTCAGGCCCCACCCAGGACCTGACGGTAATATTCTTTCCCATACCTAGCATTTCTCCTTTTAAAAAACCAATGTGGTTTTTCACTCATGGTTTCAGGAGATGGAAGTTACAAAGGTATTCAAAAACCAACCACGAACTATAGAAATAAAGTGCTCGAAAGACACAGGTTGTGGGATGCACTGGAAGGAAACTCAGGAACAGGGTGACAGACACCGGCTGAGACATCCAGGAGAAGGTGGCTGGGAATTCGGGAGAACCTCCAAGGGCTGTGGGGGGAACCTCTCCCAAGAGCAATCCGGTTTCTGTCTTCAACCTGGGGGCCAATGACATTGGTTTGCTTGCTTTATAAAAATTCAAGTTGTGCAATTAAGGTATATGACCCTTTTTGTCATCTACGTTCTAGTTTAGTAAAAAGTAAACACACTACAATCCTGCACTACTCAGGAGGCAGAGGCACCAGGATCAAGAGTTCAAGCCCAATCTGGGCAACTTACTGAGATCCTGTGTTAAGATAAAAAGTTGAAAAGGTGGGCCAGGCAAGATGGTTCAGTGGTCTAAAGTGCCTACTTAGGAAAGCTAAGGCAACCGCAGGGAACATGGTTTGATCCCTGGTACCACATGCTGCACCAGCCCCACCCCCAGGTCAGGATGAGCTGGCTATTAAAAACAAAAAGAAAGCCGGGCGTGGTGGCGCACGCCTGTAATCCCAGCACTCGGGAGGCTGAGACAGGAGGATCAGTGTGAGTTCGAGACCAGCCTGGGCTACAAAAGTGAGCTCAAGGCCAGCCTCAACTGCATAGCAAGACCCTGTCTCAAAAAGACAAAAAAAAAAAAAAAAAAAAAAAAAAAAAAAAAAAAAAAAAAGAAGAAGAAAAGGGAGGGCCAGCGAGATAGCCCAGTGGGACAAGCACCTGTTTTGGCAAGTGCCTGCAAGGACCAGGGCTCGATCCCTAGTCACGTATGCCATGCTGGCCTCACCCAAGGCACCCTGAGCCAGCAACCGAGTCTGGGTGTGGCAGCACAGGCCTGTAATCCCAATGGTGGGAAGGCAGAAAACAGGAGGATCACTCTAAGTCCAAGGTGTGTAGTGAGACCCTGCACCAAATACATAAATGAAAACAAATTTTTTTGAAAAGGACTGGGGAGGCCAGCGCTGCGACTGCTCCTCAATCCCTGGCACCACATGCTGCGCACCCCCACCCCAGGGGAGGCTTAAGAGAAATAAATAAATCTTAAAAAAAAAAAAAAACTGGAGAGCCGGGCGTGGTGACGCACACCTGTAATCCCAACACTCGGGAGGCTGAGGCAGGAGGATCAGTGCGAGTTCAAGACCAGCCTGGGCTACAAAAGTGAGTTCAAGGCCAGCCTGAACTGCAAAGTGAGACTCTACCTCAAAAAGACAATAAACAAACAAACAAATAAATATAAAAATAGGGACTGGGGGGCGTAGCTCAGTGGTACAGCAATTGCCAAGCAAGGGTAGCCCTCATAACCTGTAGCATGAAACCCAAAGCCTAATAACTGTTGGCACAGTTGTATGTAACTACTGGGACAGCTGGGGTATGTGACCCTCATTCTGCCAACTGTAAATTTGATGAGCTCTGAATATGGATCAAAATGTTTTGCTAAAAGTTGCATCAGGCCAGGGATATAGCTCAGCAGCACGGTGTCCACCTGGCAATAAGAGGTCCTGAGTTTGAGAAAAGAGAAAAACTGTTAACACCCAGTGTTTTTTATCTACAAGTCCTAGGTAAAAAAGAGGGGATGAGGCAAGAAGAACCTCAGTTTGTGGCCAGCCTAGACAATTTAGTGAGACTCTGACTGAAAATTTCAAAAGAGCTGTTTAGCTGGCGAGATAGCTCAGCAGCCTAAAGCACCTGCTTAAGCAAATGCAGGGACTGCAGTTCAACTCTCCTGGCACCACATGCCATGGCAGCCCTGCCCAAGGCCATACAAGACGGCTGGCCAGCCACACACACACACACACACACACACACACAAGCTTTTAAAGGGGCTGGGGAGATAGCTCAGTAGAATAAGCGCTTGCCTGGCAAGCCCAAGATCCTGAGTTCAGTCCCCGGTACTGGGGTGGAGGAGCTGGGGGTGGGGGGTGGTAGGTATAGTTCAGTGGTAAGAACACTTGTGTAGCACATGTGAGATCAAGATCTAGCAACACACATCGCACATGGGAGGATCTCAACATAAACAAAATGCCACCTGGATTTAGAAAACTTACTATGAAAAAATAATGTAAAATATCTTTTTAATTTTACATGAGAAATGATTCTAGTTTGCCTATGTGGGGTTAAATTATAAAAAGTATTCTTTTACATGCCACTTTGTTTATGCCTTTTACAATGTAGCTGTTAAAAAAAAAAAAAAAAACTGAAAATGACTGAGGCAGCTCTCCCTCTGGCTCTACTGTGCATCACCCTGGGGGAACTGGAGTCATGGGACAAGGGGAAAGGAGGGGAGGGGAGGGGAGGGGAGGGGAGGGGAAGGGAGGTCTGCACCCAGAAAGGACAGCTGAGGCAGGCCTGTCAGGGCAGAAGCCAAGCAAGGCCCCTCTGCTCGCTGGAGGGAAGAGGGTTTCACAAGACCAGAAGGGGAAAGTTCACGAAACCGTTTCGGCTCTAAAGATGAGATGAACTGTGAAAAGTGGGTTGGAGTGTGTTGTCAGTTCACCCTGCCACATAGGAACAGAAATGCAGACGAAACAGAGATTACAAACAGTCCCGTCATGGCATGGTGGCGCATTCCTGTAATCCCAGCATTTAGAGGCTGAGGCAGGAGGATCAGTGCAAGCTCAAGGTCAGCCTGAACTGCACAGTGAGAACCTGCCTCAAAAAGACCAAACAAAAAACAAAAAAAGTCCTGTCACCTCCCAACGCCAAGTGATGTCCTCTCAGGTGTCCCCATGCGCCCAGCAGCTGGCTTTTGCACTACCTGGGCTTATCCACTCTTTGTCCAGCGAGGGGACAATGTGCCCCCACCCCCATCCTGGCCCTTGAGGTCGTCCACATGCGCCTGGTGGCAGTCCCTGCCTGTTTCAGGAAGACAGACCCAGACCTGCCTACGCAGTTCTTACACAAACTGCATCACGTGAACAATTCCCCAGAAAACAGCTGTGGCTGTGTCTGGGAATCCTAAAACAGCACTGTGGGCCTGGGCCACAGATGAGACGGAAGTAGGGTCCCGCATGGGAAGGCATGGATCAGGCAGACAGGCTGCAGAGGACAATGGCTCAATGGAATTCCTGGGGGTTGGGGTCAGAGACCTTCAGAGGAAGCAAGGGCCTGGCCTGTGGCTCTGACAGAACCCTTGTGCCCACCCTCTCCTACGTACAGACTGGGTGTCATCCTCGCAAGGTGGGGGTCTTCTGGAGCTTTAAGGTGCAGCCCCCAGGAGCTCTGCTTTTAGTCAGACACATAAGCACACTTATAGTTCTGAAAGAACAACAGTGTCAGGCCAGAAAGTAAAAAGAAAACTCTATAACCAGCGGGCTTGAAAGTTTTCTAAATTCTACAGCCTTTTTTCTCCTCAGGCCCCCAAGGCAGGGAAACCGCAGCTAAGCTACCCACCTTCCCTACCAAGCTGGGTGCTGTTTCATTTTCTGCCCTCCACCGGATTTTTATTTAGTTTGGCTTCCCCTGGGGCACAGGAGGCTGGCCTACCTACTACCCCCCTCCTTATAGCCATCAAAAGTGAAACCCTCCCCTACACACAAGCGCGCGCGCGCGCGCACACACACACACACACACACACACACACACACACACACACACACGTGCGTGCGCCCACTGCCACCATGGCTGTGATGAAGCCCAAGCACAAATTAGAACTAAAGCTCCCTCTTTATCTGGAACAAACAGGAAAGGTTATGAAAGCACTTTGGAATTTAATGAAGCAGCACAGCCAGTCTTGCCACCACAAAGCATAGCCTCGGAGAATGCCTCCATAGCAGCCCTGGGGGACTGAGTGATCGCCACACTGGTGGAGTCCAGCAGACCCAGGAGTCTGGGTTGTCACAGTGACTGGGAGCTTCATGGGGAAAATAAAGGGGCACACGGGGGGTCCTTCCTCCCTCCCCAGTTGTTTAACTTTGTCGTTAGGACCCTGCCCAAGAGAGACTCTGTTTTCCCTCTAAAAGATGGCTCCTTGAAGGAGACTATGTATGGGCCCACTACCACCCATCCCCAAAGTCTACCAAGAAAATACAAAGGGTTGGGGCCTCTGTTTTCCCCATTTCAAATGACTATTCCAAATTTAGAGAGAGGAATTCATGAAAGACAGAAAATAGGACCAAGGTCAGCTTTACAGGCTTGTGACCCTGGCAGCTGCCTAGGCAAGGTCCCGCGTGAGAAGGTCCCCAAACGCTGGGGGCCAGTTCGATAGACTGTCTCAGTGTTTCCACACATCCACGCTGCATTGGGGCACTGAAAGCCAAGACAGCCAGATGTGACCGGCGCTGGTCACGAGGCTAAAACCCAGAGTCATGACACAGAAAACAACCATAACCGGCTGTGCGCTCTGGGCCTGACTTCCTCATCTGCAGATAGAGCCGCTTGGGCTCCTGGGATCCCATTCCAAGGTTCCAGGTCTCAGCGGCTCACTGTCTGGCTCACTCTCTCAGGACACTGCTCTCAAAGCAGGCAGCAAGGAGCCAATGGGCACCACAGGCCCCATGGCCTGTGTTTGGGGGCAGTCCCTAACAACCAGCTTCCCAGCCCTGGTCTCCCTGAAGCTGCCCCATCCTAGGGAGACAACTGAAATTGTTTTAAATGTAATTAAATAATTAAAATACAATTTAATTTTTGTCTAGCAAGGGAAATGAAGTATTAAGAGGTAAGGTTTTGTTGTGTGTAGCTGAGCTGCAGAGGGCCACACCCTACTGTCGCATCTAAAATTTTGGTCCCCAGCAGGCATGCATGCACACACACGATTAGGCACCCTGTTGAGAATGCAGGGTGTGTAAGAGCAGGTGTTTGGCATGAATAGTTTCTCCAGTCACCAGCATTCATTCATTCCATGTGTCGAGGTACGCATCTCCACTAGCTATCATAAATACAACTGTCCCAGGACATTAAACCTGTCATCATCAGGTCCTCGTGTCCCTTGCACCTAGGCAGTATTTTCCAGGCAAGTCCAAGTCTACTCCATGACAACTTCAGGAGCCACTTATGGCAGAGTGAGGCTGGCCAGCCCAAAGTCTCTCCCTGTGTTGTCCTGGGGCCAGGCTCAGCTGGTGGCCAGTTCCACCTTGTTCCTGGGTCACTCCCAGGTGTCACTCTTAGAGCCTGTGGGCTCAGCCAGTCAATATGCTGGAGACCTCACACAGGATGGACACAAGAGCACCAGGTGATACCAGGGGCTGCAAATGGCTTAAGTCTCCATCGCGCAGCTACTTCAGGCCCAGAAGTTCTGAGCCAATCTACTTTCTACAGCACTTATCTCTCTCTCCCAACTCACTCCACCGCAGTCAGAGGGTCTGGGAAGATAGCTCAGCAGTCTAAGTGCCTGCCTGGCAAATACAAGGACCAGGTTCAATCTCTGGTATGGCATGTGGCATGTGTGTTGTGCCAGCCACAGAAGCCAGGCGTGATAGCACAGCCCTGTAATCCCATCCCTGTAATCCCAGCACCGGAGAAAGTAAAACAGGAGTCAATTTTTGTTTAAAAAATGCTGAAGCAAGATGTGAAATTCACCCTCTTGTATGAGTCACCAAGGCCATAATTAAGATGATCCTTCCCATCAACAGGTAAAATACTGTTGAACTGCTTGTCCAAATGCACACTGAAAGGTGATGTCTTAGGTTGACAGCCACTGAGCTCAAGTTTTTTCAGACCTCACCAAAGGAGACCTGGACACAATCAGCAGCCTCATTTTGCACAAACCACCCCAAGTCAAACAGATCTGGGGTGAGCACAGTGCTAGTGAACTTGGTGGGGAGGGCAGTCTCCTCCGCCTCCCTAATCCCTGGGCAGCTGTGTGCACTTCACATTCTGACATCGCCCAGACTTTGAAGCTATCCAAACTATGTGAAGCAGTTTTCCTGGGAGACAGGGATCTCTTACTAACTTCCTTGGTCTGGACTTTTTTCCCCTCAGAACTAAGGATTAAGACAAGGCCTTCACACAGGGCTACATTCTCAGCCCTTTCTTTTTTTTTTTTTTTTTTGTCTTTTTGAGACAGGGTCTCACTATGCAGCTCAGGCTGGCCTTGAGCTCACTTTTGTAGCCCAGGCTGGTCTCGAACTTGCACCGATCCTCCTGCCTCAGCCTCCCAAGTGCTGGGATTACAGGCGTGCACCACCACGCCCGGCCATTTCTTTTATTTATTTATTTATTTATTTATTTATTTATTTATTTATTTATTTATTTTCTTGTTTCAGAACCTTTGTTTATTCACTTATTTTTATGGC
>PVJA010056709.1:0-10706 GCA_004027025.1 Myocastor coypus
CCTTCCTTCCTTCCTTCCTTCCTTCCTTCCTTCCTTCCTTCTCTCTTTTTTTCCCTGTTTCCTCCCATATCCATTCCCTTTCCCAGGTTTTCCTATCAGAATGCTACAAAAGTGTTTAAATTATTTATGTATCAGAAATTTAGGATCCTTCTTTTTCTCTCTGGAATGAGAGAGCCTTTTTTGCCTCCCTTTTTTCTTCCCATTTTCAGTTCTTCACCCATCTCTTTGCTCCAGGCAGTATCCCTCATTCTGCCCCTTCCAGCCAGGAAAGAGGGCCTTCTCTTTCCACTAAGCTTTCTGGAGTTCTAGTCCGTCTGGAGAACTAGCTTTGGGTGTTGCCAGATCTCCTCACATGTATTTTCAGGGTCTCCCAGGATTGCCTTCAAACAAACACTGATCCAGACAAACAGGCTGCTTCCTAGTATCTTGGCTTCCCTTGCCATTGTGCATTCTGGGCACGCCCCAACTTTCTGGGCATTTGCTCCCTTATTTGCCAGCTGCTGCTATCTTTCCTTGCCATGCCTAGGAGCTGGCGAACTTGCTAGGTTTTCTTTTTTCTAAGTTAAATGGATGAAGCACCTCTGAGATCTCAGCACAGGCTGTGTATGGGTTTGGCTCAGCATGACCACAGCTGTCTCGAGGCATAACTGCCTTGGTTGCTCAAGAATAAATCTATCTTTCCCCCCCTGGGTTGTTTTCCAGCAAACCATAAATGGATAAAACCTGTAAAGCGGGATTCTGTTATCAGACCCTGGCTCCAGGAATGCACCTGACACTTTGATACTGTCTTGGAATAAACCAGGTGCGTTCCGGCCAGGATGAAGTCATTTTCATCCTAACCTATAAATAGGTCCCTCCTTCCGACTCACACTGTGGGGATACAACCGGCCTTGCTGCTTCCCAGGACCATGCTCCTGTCCCTGAGTCACCCACGACACTGCATTCTACAGTCATAGGTCTGTCTGCCTCTCCTTCTTCAGTCTCACAGTGCCTTGGGCTGGTCTTCGAACGGTAGGGCTGCATCTTTTCAAACAGGGTGGCAGAAGGCCAAGACTCGGAATCTCTTTGTAGTGCCTCTGACAGTGATGATGATGTCATCAGGATAGTAGTGTCAATGTACTTTTGTATTTGGAGCTTATAATTTTTTTTTACAGTATTTTACTTCATTCTCCAACCAACAGAAGAAGAATGTAGATAACAGCATTTGGTAGGTCAGGCTGCGTTGGTAGAAGGTTGCTCAGCTATCTTTTAAAAATATATATCTGTAAGTGTATACTCGCTGTACATCAGATTGCACATATTTACAATGTCCAGCGTGATGAACTTTGATGTATGTGTGCACTTGTGAAACCATCCCACGTTCAAGATTGGGGACACAGCCACCTACCCAAAGCTTCCTAGGCCCTTTGCTTTGCTTCCTTCCCAGCTCCACCCCAAGGCAACCGCTGACCACTTTTTGTGTCTATAGATTATACAGCATACTTGCTTTATTTATTATTTAGGGAAGGGTCTACAGGGTGTTCTGGGTCTCACCACTAGATCGGTCTCGTAGTGATCTGCCTGTTTACTGCCTCCCAAGAGCTGGGATTACAGGGGCCACCATGGCCCACCTCGATTACCGTTTCAGCCCGGTGTGGGAGTGGCAGGGCAGGCTTGGGGATAGAGCCCTGGCCCCCGTGCCTGCTTGCAGGTGATTTAATCTGCTGAGCTGTTTGGCCAGCCCTCATACTTGCTTTTTATGGAGACAGTATCTTTCATTCAGTTATTTTAAGATTATGCTATTGTGGCAAGAATACATTTCTTAAAAATTCCTTAGCATATGCTACTGGATGGACATTCTGTAATTTGTTTATCCATTCATCTGTTGCTGGACATTTATATTTCAAAATCTTGGCTATTACAAAGGCAGTTGCTATATATATATATATATATATATATATATATATATATATATATCAGTCGGTGTGGGTATGTTTTAATTTCCCTTGGATAAATGGATCTCTTGGATGCCTAGAAGTGGCATGGATCAGTCATGTGGCAGGTATATTATTTTTAAATTGACTATACTTCAGATGAGATTTCCTTGTATGTGTTTTTAGAATTTTGCCTGGCATTTGTATCAAGGAGAGTAATTGTAGCCATGTAAGATAAATTAAGAAGTTTGTTTTAAATTTTGTTCTATGCTTTAGAATCATTTTTCTGTCATTTTATTGATGGGCTCAATACAATTTATGTATAAAATAATCTAGGTCTGATGTCCTTTAGGAAATATTTTACTTTTTCTTTTTCAGTTCCCGCAATTTCTCTAATGGCAATTGGTGTACTTGGGTTTCTGGTAGATCATCTACTGCTCTTTTATGGGGGCTCTATCTAGTCAGGTTGCCCATCCCAGTAGAATGAACCTCTCTGGTGAAAGAATTCCAGGCTGCTCCTCTCTATAGTCCCATAGTCATTCGGTAGAATACATGAATATTGAGGTCTAGCTGCTATAACAAATATACCCTCACATTTCAGTAGCTTAACATAATAAAAATCTGTTTGTTATTCCTAAACAAATCTATTTCTCCCTCAGATAACTGTCCACTATGGATATTCCCAGGTAGTAGGAGACTTTTCATTATGAGATGCTTTAGAGCAGTGGTTCTCAACCTTTCTTTCTTTCTTTCTTTCTTTCTTTCTTTCTTTCTTTCTTTCTTTCTTGTCTTTTTTGAGACAGGGTCTCACTGTGCAGTTCAGGGAGGTCTTGAGCTCACTTTTGTAGCCCAGGCTGGTCTTGAACTTACACTGATCCTCCTGCCTCAGCCTCCCGAGTGCTGGGATTATAGGCGTGCACCACCACACCCAGATTTCAACCTTTCTAATGCCGTGACCCCACAGTACAGTTCCTCATGTTGCAGTGACCTCAAACCAAAAAATAATTTTGGTGGCTACTTCAAAAGTGTAATTTTGCTACAGTTATGATTCGGAATGTAAATACCTGATATGCATTATGCATTCTTATTGCTACAAATCAAACATAATTTAAAACATAGTGGTTAATCTAAAAAACAATATTTAATTATATGTTGAGAACTATTTATTACTAAATCCAATAAATAACTTTTCACCATGGCATAGCATGGGTTTAAATATTACAACAATTCCAAATAAATAACTTTTCACCATGGCATAGCATGGGTTTAAATGTAACTGCAGTAATATAACAGTAAACAACAGCGCAATATTTTGCAACAGTATGCGCATCGGTGACGGCACGCGTTCCAGCTGAATAGCGCTGCTGCATGGTAGTGCGACTTCTCAGCGGCTAAAGCCATGGGAAATCCGATGGCTTTAGGCGACCCCTGTGCTTTGGTCGTTCGACCCCCGCCGGGTCGCGACCCACAGGTTGAGAACCGCTGCTTTAGAGACTGTGGCTCCACTAACTCTTCTGCATTGACCTGGCAGTTGGGGAGACAGGAATAAGTTCAACACTGAACACTCCCGCTTCTCTCCTGGGAATCACCTGACCCAACCAGCGCAAAGGGAGCTTGGGAAATGTAGTCCCTGGCTGGGCACCTCCTGTCCAGCAAGATCTCTCTACCACAAGAGCGAACAAGAGTGGTAAAGGAGAATGGAAAGAAGCCCTCTTGGCACATGGTTAACAGTCTCTTTCAGGGAAGGCACAAGGCTTTCTTGCTGAGGTTCTGTCGCCTTGTACTGGGGACGTTTCCTGTGCCAGTGCCTGATGAATGGTTGTTTTCATGGTTGCCAAGTGCTGCTGAGGGAGAGCGGAACTGCAGACATTCATTTCCGTGCTGTGTTTGCCCAATAACTCACGGCCTCACAGCTGGAAAACTCATTAGTCACGAGTACTTCATTCCCAGGTACAAGAACATAAAGATGGATTTATTGAACAGTGTTCAAGGGCGATGGAACCAAGCTATTGATGTAAAAATATACATTGATGAAATATTAAGTTCAAATTCTAGAGAAAGTCCAAATCATAAAGAGAACATAAAGGAACATACCAAGCATTAACGCATTTAAAAAAATAGCTATGTGAAAAAAAATCCCAAAAGCTATGTAATTCACAGAACATAAAATTTTACATAATAATTCCCGGAGGAAGGGTTGGGGAGATAGCTCAATGGCACAAATGCCTGGTGGGTAAGCACAAGGTTCTAAGTTTGATCCATGGTACCACAAGGGAAAAAAATTTTAAAAAATTGGAGGCTGGAGGGATAGTTCAGTGGTCCTAGTGCCTGCTTGGCAAGTGCAAGGAACTGGGTTCAACCTGTGGTACTGCATGCTGTGCACATCCTGAAACACGGGGCCTGCAGAGCCGATTGCCAAAACCTGGCATGGTGGCACACACCTGTAATTCCAGGACTGGGGAGGCTGAGACAGGAGGATCACTACGAGTCCGAGCTGCACAGTGAGACCCTGTGCCAAATAAATAAATCAATTAATTAAAAAATTCTCATAGCAAAGTGTACAATTCAGTGGTTTTAGTATATTCACAAAATTGTGCAGCCTTCACTACTATCCACTTTCAGAATAATTTCATCACCAGGAAATCAAACCCTGGGCCAGTGAGATAGCTCACTGGAATAAGTGCCTGCTTACAAAAGCTCAAGGACCTGGGTTCAATCCCCAGCACTGCATACATGCCAGCTCTGGCCCTAGGAGCACTTAGCAGGCAACAGAGTCAAGGCCTAGGGGCGCATGCCTGTAATCTCAGCACCGGGCAGGCTGAAACAGGAGTATCGCTATGAGTCTGAACTGTATCGTAAGACCTTGTACCAAATACATAAAGAAAAGAAAAAAGAACAAGAAACCCTGCACCTATTACCAGTCACTGCATCCCACCCTTCCTCTAGCTTCTGACAAGCACTAACCTACTTTATTTCTAAGGATTTGCCTCATAGAGGTCTCTCTTGAGCTGAGCAGAGTGTTGTAAACATCTATTCATGCTGTAGCACGTATCGTACTTCATTTTTTTTTTTTTATGAAGAGTCATATTCTTCTGAATGGATAGACTGTGCGGCTTACCCATTTCACATTTTTAAAACTGTGGTGAAATACACCACATAAAGCCTAGAACCGTAATCATTTCAGGTGTGCGGCTCAGCAGTACAGGATACATTGATGCTGCTGTGCACTGATACATTGCCATTCACGTGGGGAACTTTCCTCATCCTGTGGGTTGCTGGGACAAATATCCAGCACCCAAAATGAAGGAAGGAAAGGTTTCTGTAGCTCACAGTTACTGGAGGTTTCAGGCTATATTCGGCTGGCTCCAAAGCTGAGTGGCACAGGGCATCCAGATCATGGAGACAGAGGCAACCGGGCAACCAGGGAAGCAGAGAGCAACAGACAGAGTCTGTCGCTCTGTCTCTCTTTATGTTACACTCAGGCTCTCTGCCTCAGCCTATCCGCCTTAGGCCACACCCGTAATCCCAGCAGTACTCAGACCCATAATCCCATCAGTACTGAAACACATAATCCCAGTGGATCACGAGTCAAGTGTCAAACTCTGGAAGTCCTTGACTCATGATTGCATGAGGCTTTGGGGGGACAACTAGACCATAACAAACCATAACATCTTGCAAAACTGAAATTCTGAGCCCTTAAAAAAGCCCTCTGCATTCCTTCTTCCTCTAGTCTCTGGTAACCACTATTTGACTTTGTCTCCACAAATTTCACTATTCTAGGTACTTCACATATATGATATTATGCGATATTTATCCTTTTGTTGTTGGTTTATCTCATCTAGCATAATGTTCTCCATTGATGTTGTTTCATTGATGGTTCACTGATGTAGCATTGGCCAACATTTTCTTTGGTTTTATGTGTGTTTGTTTGCTTGTGATTTTTTTTCTTTTTATGTATTTAGTACAGGGTCTATAGGGTCTCACTACACAGATTGGACTTGTAGTGATCCTCTGTTTTCAGTCTCCCAAGTGCTGGGATTATAGGCTTGCACCACCATGCCCAGTCTCCATCCTGCTCTCAGGGTGCCTCAGGATTGGGGCCAGCATGGCATGCAGAGGACTGAGCCTCAGTCCCTGCATCTACCTAAACAAGCACTTCAATCCACTGAGCTATGTGGTTGGCCTGCTTGTGGTTGTATTGAGACAGTCTTGTTGTATAGTTCAGGCTGCCCTTGAACTCACTATGTAGCCCAGGCTGGCCTCGAATTTGTGGCAATCTTCCTGCCTCAGCCTCCCAAGTGTTGAGGTTATGGCTGTGCTCCACCATACCTGGCTTCCTTTGTTTTTAAGCCTGAAAAATAGCCCACAGTATGCGTATGCCACATTTTATTTATTCACTTGTCTGTCAATGGAGCCTTGAGTTGTTTTCACTTTTGACTGGTGTGAAAAATGCCATGAACATGGGTGTGCAAATACTTCTTTGAGACCCTGCTGTCAATTCTTTTATATAAAGCACCTCAAATGCAGACTTATTGGATTGTATGGTAATTCTACTGCCATTTTTTGAGGGCTTACTGCATCACACCATTTTACAGTGCCACTAGCAGTGCACGAAGTTCCCACTTTCTCTATATCTTTGTCCACAGTCTTTGCTTTGCTTCATTGCTTCATTTCTAAACAGTCACCAAGTATGCATTATGGTAGAATATGGGACCGACAAGACGTTCAGTCTCAATGTCTTTGCTCTCAGAAACTCCAGCAGCCATGCGGAGACACAGGGTGGCCGGTGCCCGTGAAGAGGGAGCAGGATTCTATGTGAGCACAGAGGAGGAAGTGAGGAATCCCGTGGGGAAGGCTTCCCAAAGTGTCTGACACGCAACATAGGTTTGAGCAGGTGAGCGGGTAGGGGGAGGGGGCTGAGTGGAGGGGGAAATGATATCTAAGCCCACTGAGCAGCCGCCTGCCCCTGCACCAGCCTCCAAGAAGGCCTCCAGGGGGCCTCCAATTACTCCAACCTCTTTCATCCTCTTATAATCTTTCCACATGTTGAGTAGGACTGACCTATAAAACCAGTGGGATATTATTGTGGAGACGATGGTATGGGACTTCAGACGACACAACCTAAAAGCCTTGACTTTTTGCCTTGTTTCCTGTTGATGTCTTTTCTTGCTCTGGAAGAAGCCAGCTGCCAAGTCATGAGGATCCTCAAGAAGCTCTTTGGAGTGTCCCAGCGGAAGAGGACCAGGAGCTTCTGCATCAACTCGTCAGCCATGTGAGGGCCAATGCTCCATTGGGTTAGCTTTGCAATCACTGTGACCACATGCCCAACAAAAAGGACCCAAAGGAGGAAAGTTCCGGGTCCCAATGCAGGCTGCACCAGCGCTCATGTTCCTTCTCCTGTGCAGAGGTGTAGGTAGAACTTACTATAAGGTAGACATATGAAGAGTTACGCCTTCAAGGGGGAAAGTCGGCAGCACCCCAAAGGCACTTGCGCCCAGTGAAAGCCTGGACACTTTTCCCTGCACAAATAACAAATGGTTATTCCTGGGGCTCAGGGAACTGGGGTAATTATGATACTTAGCAATATTTTACTTAGAAGTTATTCTGGAATTGCAAAATGTCCTCCTACCCCTTCTAGCTGGTCGGCGTTTCCTCAGGGGCCTTAATCATGTCAGAAACTTAGGGAAGACATTTGCAAAAGATAAGTTCTTCATTTAAAAATGTACCTGCCCAAGGCAAGAGGGTCTTTAAAGAACGTTTCTCTTCCTGGTATGACTGGCTGTAGGCCATGGCAGCCAGGAATGCAGTAGGCCTTGTTCTGGAGTTGGCTGACCAGGGGTTGGGACAGCAGGAAGAATGTGCACGAAGTATAGCTTTAAGATGTCACTGGGCTCCATGGGACTGCTTTGGGCCTGAGCTATAACAAATGATTATACATGGATTATTATACACAGAAGTCTTTCTTTCATTAACTGGCAATGGTGCTACTTAGCTCCGCCCCCTTAATCCCCTGCTTAGCATTAGATCTGCTTTAGCTCTTTGTTTCAGAGGCCTCAGTCCATGGTTAGTTGGCTCCAAGGCAGAAATACGATCGCAGGAGGACACAGGAGAGGCTAGCGGCTCAGTTGATGGTTGTCAGGAAGCAGCGGAAAGGGAAAGAACCACAGGCAAATGAAGGGTTGGGCCTGGGCCCCACAGCACCTTTCCAAGTTCCCTTCCGGTGACCCACTTCTTTCAGTGCCTCTACCAGCTCACTCAGCTGATGGAGCAGCATTGAGCCCTTGGGTGAGGTGAGCCCTGCCCTGGGATCAAGCCTTCAATCCCATGGATCTTTGCAGGGCACTTGTTATTTAAACTACAACAGCCATCTAGTGGCTGAGCTAACGACTGACTGCGGCCTCATGGGAGCCCCAGGCCACATGCCTGCTAAGTGCCCCCGCTCCTTGCCTTCCTAATACAACCCATCCAGAGCTTCTCGGTGTGAGACCGCGTACGTTTATTGTTGGTTAGGCCTTTACATTTTGCTATACAGTAAAACATAGATAATATATCCCTAAGTATGAAAAGATAGGGCATATTAAAGAAATGGTGAGAAATTAATGGAGTCTGCATGAGGTATGATAACAGGAAACTTGAAATTCAAAGAAAAGGCCCTAAGGATTTCAGGAAGAGCGGACGAGGGCGCCATCTGCTGGCGGAGGCCTGCTTGGCCATTCCCCTTTCCCACTCCATTTTGCTGTTGATTTTGTTTTTGAAACAGGGTCTCTATATGTATTCCAGGCTGGTCTTGAACTCTCTATGGAGCCCAGGCTAGTTCACGCTCCTTCTGCCTCAGCCTCCTGAGTTCTGGGATTAAAGGCACGTGCCCTATGCCTGCCGTTTCCCACTCTAGCTTGTTGGGTTTAGCGTTCCTGCCTCTGAGCGCCATAGGCAGTTTTTTTTTTTTTTTTTTTTTTGTCTTTTTGAGACAGGGTCTCGCTATGCAGTTGAGGCTGTCCTTGAGCTCACTTTTGTAGCCCAGGCTGGTCTCGAACTCGCACCAATCCTCCTGCCTCAGCCTCCCGAGTGTTGGGATTACAGGCGTGAGCCACCACGTCCGGCTGCCATAGGCAGTTTTATGACTCAGTTATGTGAGCCACAAGCACGCCTGTTTGTGGGTGCAAGGACCACCTTCTGAGCGGTGCCAAGCTGGGGTGGGAGCGGCCCTCTTAGTGCTTCCTCCCTTAGTCTCGTCTACCTCTCTGACTTGAAGTGCTAAGAAGGGAAGGAGTAAGCCAGAGCCCAGTTACAAAACTCAGGTTAGGGCTAGGATTGTCAGTTATCCTGGCACACTCGCCTAGCGTGTGTAGTCTCTGGGTCTCTGGGGTTGTTCCCCAGTACTGCCATTAGTCAATCAGTCGATTAGTCAGTCAATTAGAATTAAACCCCAAGCCCGAGTCCACCTAGCCAGTCTCTCACTGCCAGGGGTGGCCTTTGTTGACCATAACTATTGTTCCTTTCTGGTCTTTAAACTGTCTTTTTTTGTAATACAGGCTCTCACTATGTAGTTCAGGCTGGCCTTGAACTCACTTTTGTAGCCCAGGCTGGTCTCGAACTCACACTGATCCTCAAGCCTCAGCCTCCCGAGTTCTGGGATTACAGGCGTGCGCCACCACGTCCGGCATTTAAACTGTCTTATATCTCCAATATCCTAAAGAATGTCTAGTTTAAACAACAATTCCCCAATTGCACAGCAGCTGGAGATGAGAGCCCATACTAGTACTAGCCAGTCTGAGGCCAGCTGGCGAGACAGACCCAAGTAGTATAGTGAGGGAGCCGAGTGAGTCACTTTCTCGGCCCAATCTCAAGCTAAATAGCACCTAACATTTATTCCTGCTTCCATTATCTTCATGTTCAAACTGAACCTGAGAGACTGCCAGGCCTTAGGCAGCAGAGTGGGTGCCAAGGGAGGGGTGGTGGGAGGCACCCAAAGCAGAGCGGCCACCTGGTCTTTAAAATTCTGCAAACCAAAACAAAACTCTCCACAACAAAAAATCTGAAAGCCTGAGCCACTGGCTCTGTCTTTCCCCTTTTTCTCTGTTGCCTGTGATCCTCAGTGAGTGCTGCTTAGCGCTGGGTGAACCCGTGGTAACCCTTTCCTCGTAGTGTACAAGAACCTGGACTATTGCTGGTCCACTCAACTAGGACACAAGGAGGAAGAATTGCAAAGAAAGTAAACTTTTCACTTGGAGGTTTACCTATGGTAGACTTTTAGGTAGTTAAGGCATTGAAGTCAAAATTTTTTTTCCTGCTAAGAAGGGAAAGGTATTCTCAGAGAAAATGCCTACCATAAAGTTTGGGGAAAGGCTTACCCCATGGGAGGGGAAAGAGTCCCACAGGCAGATTTTGGTGGGGTCATAATGCTGAGCTCATTCTTCTAGGGGGTCGAGGGGAAGTGGATTTGTGAATATAGCCTAGCAGGGTGTGTATGTGCGTGCGTGTGCGTGTGCGTGTGCGTGCGTGCGTGCGTGCGTGCGTGCGTGTGTGTGTGTGTGTGTGTGTGTGTGTGTGATTGGGATCTGTCTACATTCTAGCCCTTCTAGGCTGATTTCTGGGCTAGGGTGATGGTGATAAGGTTTTGTCATCTTTTCTTTTTTTATATTACGGCCGGCTCAGCCTGCCCTGGGTGTGGGGCTGGCACAGCATGTGGTGCCGGGGATGGAACCATAGTCCCTGCACAGGTGCATTAGACCTCTGGACCATCTCACCGGCCCAGTGATAGGGTTTTTTTTTTTTTTTTTTTTTTTTTTTTTT